>BDCZ01000026.1:117624-175593 GCA_001662365.1 Chlamydomonas applanata | reverse complement strand
GGGGGGGGGGGGGGGGGGGGGGGCAACACCCACGCCGAAGGCGCTGCCTCGGGAAGGGCGACAGATTTGATCTGTGCCAGCTCAGCGCACCTGACTTGCTTTGTGGTGCGGCCGGGCAGGCCCGCAGTGATTTGAGCCCAGGCCCACCTGCAGCAGCACGTGCCAGTGAAGATGCAAATGATGATGTAGCAAGGTCGTCTAGGCAGCGCGCGAATGTTGCTGCCCATGGGACCCGCCTATGCTGCATGTATGACTGGATGCGTCAATGTGTTGGACGCCCCCGTGCAGGGTGGGGTCTGCTGAAATGTTGCTGCATGCCTCGTCTGTCAGCGCAGGCTGTTGCATGGCATCGCTGTTAAAATCCAGGCATGAGAGTGCTGCATAGCAATCCACTATTGCTGGGGCAGCCCCCAATCAATCAAAGACCTTAAGATTGCTGCAGGCTCACTCCGTGCGACCCGCTTTGTGCCCGTCTTGCGATGTGTGCCCGGCAGTCTCCCAAGGAATAATGAACAAGGTGCCTTGCATGCTCAGCACAATGCAGGAAGCGCTGCCCACCTCGTGGCCGTGCCATACTCCTTCACCAGCTCCTGCAGCCTTCGGTGCTCGGCCGAGGACCATGTTGAGCGCTGAAAGCGTTTAGATGTTGTCAGATGGATTTGCTGTTCCCGCTCCTGGCTGGACGAGCCCAGCTCCTCCACATTGGGGCTCACCAAGTGCTGCTGCATCTGCACCGGCGCATCTTCATGTGGGTTCAGCGCCCAACGACCCTGCTGCTGATGCACATGTGCTGCGTGCTGCGGCTAGGCAACTGGGCGCACAGTAAGAGCTGCGTCCCCTGCAACCAGCGCAGCAGGAGCCTCTGCTTAAGAACGTTTCTGATGGGGTCTACCACACGCAGCACGAACAGCGTACTGGCTACCATTTGCACGGGGCGTACCAGCTTTGTGTGCTGATATGGAGCGCTGGGGCTTCTGCTTGTGTGCAGACGAGCGAGGTTGTGGGTTCTGCTGGGTTGTGCTAGCGCTCTACCTGATATCAGAGCCTGAAGATGAGATTCCAGGGCTGCTGATATGGCGATTTCTTTTCTCCCCACACTTTTATTTGGTCCACTGATCGCGATGGAACGCTGAACGGTGAATGGGCTGCACGATTGCATCGCTTTCAATGCCACTGTGGGTATCCGACGTTGGCAAGGCCATGATGCTGGGCTGTGCACAACACACCGGTTGCATCCATGTGACTGTTTGACCAGATGCCCAAGGAAGATTGCTTCTGCATCCAGCTAATCATCGTTAACCACAAGCTATAGATATGCCATTGACGTGCGTGCGGCATGTCCACCGTCCACACTATGTGCACAGTGTGTTGTTGTTCTGCGTGGTTATGGTTATGTTGGCCCATTCACCTCCCGTTCATTCCCCTGCTCCACAGCACTTAGCCTGGCTTTTGGTGTCTTCTCTTCCCTTGGGCCTGCTTGTTGTGCGTGGTATGGCCATGCCCACACCCAGGTCAACAGCAACATGCTGATGCCACAGGGCACCCAGGCCATACGATGACGGGCGGGCAGGCCGTATGCGGGGCGGGCAGGACGAGCATCAGGCCCGGGAGCCTTGGGGGTGGGTGATGTGCCAAACCAACTGCGCCTGTGCAATGCACACCTCCTCCAGAGTGCAGGGCATAGGGAGCAGCAAAGTACGCGCGAAGATCAAGCAGCTTGCCCACATAACCTCCTCCACCCCTCCCTGCCCTGAGCCAGCTGGTACCATGTACCCTGAATCCTCAACTGCTCCAGAGCGTGCCTAAGGCCATCAAACCACACTGTGTGCGGCCTCCCTACAGTCCGAGCCAGACCCTGAATCCCTGTGGCAAACATCATCTGCTTTACCAGCCGGCTGTCTTCTCTGCGTGCCACATGACCTGCAAAACGCATCCGTCTATCAGCAAGCTGTTGCCTCATCAGAGATATGCTCCTCGAATTACTGCACTTGCTCTTGCAATGTACTGTATGCTGGCCCTGCACCTGTGCACCATCCACCCAAACAACTTACTGATGTGCTGGCTGGAGGAGTCTAAAGTGACACAAGGTAACCTGGTGATGGCATTGCTGTGCTAACTGCAATGTTACACCGCCTCCCAGCAGTAGCCCACCCTGCGTCAACAGCAGCTTCCTATAATGGCTCATACCTCGCATATGCCAATCCAAACAAGCCTACATGGACGCCTCGAGGCCAGCTACTCTATATCGTACAGCACCCTGTCCTTTCAATATGTACCTTGAGTATGCACAAGAAGCCGCTGCTGTGTTGAGGGAAGCAGGACAGCTCAAGCAGCTGCAGTCTCCACCACCTCCTCCTCCTCCCCGTCGTCTTGGAACACGAGATCAGCAGGCATCGACGCCAGTAGATCTCCGATGTTGATCACACGCTCGCCTGACGAAGCCTGTGAACATGTTTGCGTGCATGGTTCAATAGCCCCTTGACGTCCCAGCAATCAGCCAGAGATCCAATGCGCATGGGTGGCGGGGCCGGCAGGTGCAGCAGGCTGTGCCCTTTGCAGCAATGGTCGAGATCACAGCCTATGATAACTACAGCACAGGCTGCCACCTGCCTGCGAGCTCAGTGACATGTTCCACGCAGCGTCGATGTCAGCACGGGACAAGCTGGTCCCAGAGCCCATCTGCTCAGAGGAGGGCAAGCAGGTGTTAGTTCAGACTGTAGCAGGTAGCACAGCGGATGACATGAGGTTTCATGACCACAGGGGGGCCTGTCTACATGGTACCCGCTGCAAGGACAGGGAGCCGCAGGCTTGAACCACCAAAGCGCAGGAGCTGTACAGCATGCAGCCACGACCTCGTGCTACAATGCCTCATTGCTGCAGCTTCGTATTGCGCAAAATGCATGCCCCTCTGCTGTTTCTGTAGTTATTACAGGGACAATCGGTGCACATAAAGCCATCGTCACCGACGCCAGGACCCACCAGCGTATTCATCGTTCCTTGGCCTGTGGCACCACCAGCTACTGTGCCCAGCAGTGCCCCGAGCCCGCTTGCAGATGAAGATCCACCACATGACCCCTTGCTGCTGCACCCACCCTGTCGAGCACATAGCACATGACAGTGTTTGTAGTAGGTTGTGGCGGATTGGGTAGCGCATGGTCAGCGCTTCATGCATGCATCATGCTGGTGCCCTCCCGCAGGTGGACTTGCAAGGAAAACAATGTATGTGTTGAAGGGCTATGCTAGTTGCACCACTTGACCCAGTTGGTGTGTGCGCGGTCACGCGCACTGAAACTCAAAAGCTCAGCACAGTGCATCTTTTCACCAGTCTTTTCAGTCCCATCTTTTACGGCAAAGCGCTGGTGCAGGTGAAGCTCACCGAGCAGGTGCTGGTCTGCATCGCCTGCTCCAGCGGAACCCCCTGGCTGCAGGAGCCAGATTGTTGCGATGATGGCTCAGACGAGCATGACCGCATAATGTGCGCACAGCGTTGCGCAGCTGCCCCGCGCGCAGCAAGCTGGCGGTGTGCATCTGGTCTAACAGGCTTGGAGAAGATGGTCGGCTTGGAGAAGATCCTCATGGCTAATCGCAGTCGATTATCGCACAGCTACAATTACGGGCACCTTGCAACGCCGGGATCTCAGCAATTCTGGCAATCTGCATTATACGTGTGACCTACGTGCCATGGCACTCAGCTGGTGGCCTTCACGTCTTACATTGTCGAGGGCCATTGACAGCGCTGGGCTTGATGCAGACATCAAACCCAACTGAACATGCTCATGCAGCTGACATGGCAAAGGATGACACAGCCCCTTCCAGATGGGCATGGATCAGAAAGCACAGGCTCAGACTTCTAATCATGTCCATCACAGCATTAGGCGTTGCGTCCACTGCAGTCAGTGTTGGCATCGCCATGCATAACCGGCGCAGGCGCCAAAAGGGGCCGCTCAGGTATGTTGCAATGCATGCATGGCGCACGCAGGCAGTCAGGAAGGCATGCATGCATCGGCTTGCGAGGCAACGGACAGACCGTGTGGGCATGCAGGCATTCCCTGACTACGACTGCAAAGTCTGCAATGTTATGTGGCTTTGCAGGACGCAGGTGGCAAATCTGAACAGTGAAGACGACAGTGAGAAGACTGTGCGCATCCCCTTAAAGGCAGTGATCAGGTTCAAGGAGAGGCAGTGGTTTGTGGAGGAGCTGCAGGTGCGGTCAGCTGCAACCGGCCCTGTTGCAAGCGGGTTACTATGAGGACAGCAACTTTCGAATGCTGCTGGTATGTCTCAGATTCGATTGGGCTGCAGCTTGTTCTTGATGACTTGTGACGTGACATTACAGCTCAGTAACCGACTGTTGCTTGCCTGCTGGTGCTGGCAACTGCCTGCAGGCCTCACGCGAGGGGGACCCAAACTCCATGCTGCGCCTAGCTAAGATGTACCTCCACGGGCAGGGCTGCGACCGCAGTGTAACCATGGCCCAGGAGTGGCTGCGTAAAGCACGGTGAGCATGCAAAACATGCATGCGCTTGCTGTCAAGAACACACCAGCAGCCGCTCATGGATGGCTGCACCATGTTGCCCCTGCTACAGCTTCTACCGCCCAGATCCTCCTGCTGCTGTCCCCAAGCTGTTTTGATGGACAGCTGATGCTTGTTTGCAACTATGTGTGCTTGCAGGCACCTCGGCGTGTATGCAACTCTAGATGAGCTGTGGGCAGGCACGCCTGCAGAGCTTGAGCATGAACTTGAGCGTGCGGCTATTCAGAAGCAGCGCAAGGGCACGCAAACAGGCGCTGCAGCAGCCGGGTAGTGCGGCCACATGCCAGCCATATGGCACAGTATTCAGGACCATTCCTCGGTTTCAAGACCATTCCTCAACCGGTTCAGCAGGCTGGAGCGCTGTTGAAGACGAGACACAGATCCGGAGAGAGCCTCTTACAGTACCCACTATTGTGTTTCTGTGTCGTCTGCTGGGCTTTGGGCATAGCCGCTAGGGCAAGGCACGTACGGCCCAGCTCAGCTTTGCGACAGCTGCTGCGGTTACAGTGGCTTCTCTTGAATGGGCACTGTTACACCATGTGCGCTATGACATGCGACATTACGTCCGCAGTCATAGCTGTGACAAGCATGGCGACTGCGAGGCCCCAATCCAGTACCACCACCGCAAAGGAATGAATAAGCTGCAAGGCACACATCCAAAGTTTGTCCTGCACCCACGCAATTCAAAGCACCGCTCACACAAACCCACACACAGCCTCAGGCGGCTACCTGGCGGCAGCGCATCCAAGGTTCCGACCACCACACACTGTCACACCAATCGAAAGGAAGACCCCAGCCAGCCCGCATTCTGTACACATCCTTTCTTTGCCCCCCACCCCGCACCCCCACCCCACAAAAGAGCATTAGTTCAGCACAACTTGGCACAAGGCTGGCGTTGCAAAGAATCCCGGCACCAACACGTACACGCAAACGCAAAGACCCGCCACCCAATTCCGGACATCCACCAGCTTAAACATGCCAGCTGTACAGCCACATGCAGGCAGCTTAAGCAGACTTGGAGTCGCCCAGGTTGAAGGTCTGCAAGGGGTGGGGGACGGGGACAGGGGCATTCGTGTCAGCACGCTAGCTGCTGGTGCAGGCGCCTTGTGCATAAGCCTTGTGCAAGATCTCGTGCATTCATCATGCGGCCATGGCTAGCCATACGAGCGTACACCAGGGGCAAGCAGGTAACATCCCAAACCCCAGCCGCAGGCAAGCATGAGCAGGCGAGCTCTTTCAGCACATGCTGTTAGGGCGGGGCCAGGCAGGCCAGCAGCTTGCTGCACAGCAGGTCACACTCACGTCAATGGCGTAGCCAGCCGCCGCCAGCCATGCGGCCACCTGCAGCACGCGGGGCATGAACGAGGAGAGCACAGGCGCGTGGGACGCGGCCTCAAGGATCAGGGAGCCCACGCCCACCACAATGAGCACGCTGTTGATGGGCAGCTTGGGCAGGCCGTCGGGGCCAATGGTCCAGCCCTTGCCAGACTCGCCCTCGTTCTTCCAGTCAACAACCTGTAGCGTGGGGGCACAGCACACGTGTGGGTGGAGTCTCTGGAAGCAGTGGTGTGGTGCGTTTGAGGCTCATAGGCAGCTGTGCTGAGACTCGAGAAGGGCACTCCTAGGTCACCGCTGCCACACATACACAATACCCAGTGCCCATGATGTGCCTAACCCAGCATCTCAGCACTGGTGGGCTATGCCATCTGACCGCAACCTAACATGGCACAGCCAGACATGGGGGCAACCAGGGCTACTGTGCTGCGCGTGACCTGACGGCCCGGCTCAGGACGTGCAGCGCGCAGCACACACCTTCAGTGCGGTGGGGATAACGGAGGTGAAGGGCACTCGCAGCGCGGCGCGGGAGTCCTCAGCCTTGGCGGCGTTCAGCACGGTGCCCTGGGGCGCCAGGGTCTTGGGGTCCACCGCGGGCGCAGACAGCACCAGGGACATCATGTAGGCCACGCCGCACGCAGCACCCACGGGCTCAGAGAGCAGGGAGAACAGGATGTTCAGGCCGGGAATGGAGTGGGCGATAGCGTCCCCAACGATGGCACCACCGATGGGGGCGATGGTCCAGGTGTCCAGCTGCATGGCAGTGGGCGAGAGGGCACGAGCATGTGTCATGCATGGGCATGGCGTAGTGGGTCACGATAAGCGCAGGCCATCGTGTGCCGCAACCAGCAGGGTGCGCATGGCACGATTATGGATCAATCACTTGCGCACAGTGGTGTCATGATGCCTAGCAGGAGGGTGGGATCAGGAGCTGCACGAGGCTGACACTCACCCCAGTCAGCTTCTCAAGGACCTTCTCACGGTTCTCGGCAGTGGCCACAGTGACAGCAGCAGCCGCAGAGCCGGCGGCGGCGGAGGCCAGCAGGTTCAGGGCAAAGTTGGTATCATCCAGCGCACGCACCTGTCACATGTCGGTGGCAAGACAGGGGGCATGCGCTGTGAGAGTCGCTGGCGGGTTTCAACTTGTGCAGGGGTCTGCCAGCACTTGGCGCAGGCCAGAGCTTGCAGCACATGTTAAGCAGCTTCAGGCAAGTGGGATACACTGAAGTAGGTTGGCTGCAAGCGAATTGTGGCTGAGCAAGCACAGCTGTGACACACCGTGTTGTTATTATTAAGCACAGCTCTGACGCGCAGTGTCATTATCGTTGTTATCAAGCACACCTGGACGCTGCGCCGGGCCGGCAGCTGGGGGGCAGCACGGCGGGTGGAGGCAGAGAATGCCTTGGGGGTGGTGCGGGCAGCCAGCATTCTGCGTGGACAGTATGAAGCAGCAGGCAGGCGTTCGCATGATACAACGCAGTTCTTGGCAAGTACGTTATGCAAGCTTGGCATGCACACACAGGCACTCACATGCGCGGGCACACGGGCAGCAGAGCAGGAGCTAGCATCCATGGCAGGCACCAAAGCACGTGCGCAGGACCGAAAGCTGCTGACAGGATCCAGGCGCATAACTGACAGTACATGCTGACACAGCCCACACCCTCAATCAGGATTGCTGGTCACCCGAAGCAGGCACCCGCAGCGTGCTGCTTTGGGCTTATCAGGCGCCTGTTGCATTTGTCAGCCCGCGCCCCTACTGGCTAACATTCCGTGATTGATCGGGCTGATCCCGCCACTGCGCAAATGATTGAGGTCCGGTTGAGCCCTGCCCTACCTTGCAGCTGTGGTCTTGGGGCAAGAGCACTTGGATGGGATACGACCTGCGTGGGGAGGTCCAGGTTCACGCCCATGACTTGGTCTATGCAAAGGGCGTATGGACGACCGAACCGGATCATGCATGCCATCCCATAGGTGCCGGCGCAGGCGCCTTACTGCTGTTCCGCGTAAAATCCAACCTTTTCGCTGCGCAACAGCAAATCTCAATGGTGGACCCTATCAAACCTATGCGCCCGGGCCCAGCTCACCTGTCGGCCTGACTTGGTTTAGGACTGATCCGGGATGCAGAACCTTTCTACGGGCGTCACAAGAGAGTGAGGAGATTTGTACATTGTCGGCACATGTGAACGTCCGGGCGCTCGGCAAGAGTGCACGCATTGGAATAAGCAGAGCTGCATACCTGGGAACCTGTTGCCAAGCAGCATCGGGTAGGCAAGGTGGGTACAGGCGCGGGCCTTGGGCAGTTGGATTGAGCCCACATGCAGGCGCGAGTTGCAGACAGAGAATGTTGCAGGTAAGTAGTTTATGCACGATGCACAACACACAATGCGCGGCCGACGGGTACTGGTGGCTGGCAAAACGGACGGGTGCCACACCTGTGCCCCGCCCTTGCTGCACATCTGACTCACATGTAACTGTGGCGCCCGTGATATTCCCAGCTGCCTGCATGGCTTCCCCAGTTGCCAGTGCTGTGCTGTGCATTTTACGCCGCCGCGTGTCTGGTTGCGAAGCCACGCTGCCTGATCCCACTTCAGCAGCAAGTTACAAGACTGGACCTAATTTTGTGCAGCGCAAGTGATCCAAGAACATTTGTTCCTGACAGCAAACCGTGCCAACAAAATCTCCGACATGGGCCGCACGGATCATCATCCGCAAGCATGCTGCAGGAGGTCTGGGGATGTATAGTACCATGCGCAATATGAGGTAAATTGGCTGCCACCATCGCCCGTGAGCCCCGGAGCCTCATGTGCCTAGACTGCAGCCGAGGCTGGCTTCAGGCCTGTTGGGCATGGGCGAGAGCTGCGCATGGTGGCAGCTACATGCACCAAAACTAACGGTTCAGCCCAGCGCGCAGGCGTGACATGCTGTGGCACACTGCAGCATGCGCCACATCATGCCTCACGCCCAGCACTGCACAGGCGGCTGGGCATACACATGCAGTGATGCACATTATGCAGCGCACACCGCCCCTGCACACAATGGGTGAGAGTGAGGACAGGAGGTCGAGGCAGATCCACGCAGAGCCAGCGCAACGTAGCAGCCCCCATCAATCTTGAACATCTATAGACAGCACGTCTGCAGAGAGTGCTACTGAGAGTGCATCTGCTTTGCGTGGCAAGGAACCAAGTATATTCACTTGATTGAGCACCACTGGTGCATTCACGTACTGATATCAAGCTGGTGGCGAGCTTGCCTGGTGGATCCGGTGGAATGGCTTGGCCCTGACAACAAGGCGAGTTCAGCAGGCATTCAGTGCGCACTATGCTCGCATAAAAGAAGAATATGAAAAGCAGCCACGCAGCAAGACCCTTGTTCGACCTTTGGGTTGTGGTGCCCTTCACAAATGCAGGACTATGGGGCCGAAGCGGTGACATCGCACAGGCTGCTCCATGCTCCGACGAGCAGCCAACACTGGTTGGCACCCTGCAGCCAAATCATGCATCAAGGTGCAACAGGGTGCCAGGTTGTGCTGTGCCTTGCCGGGCCAATGCAGTCCAGCACTGTCCCGTCTGGATCTGTGGCTATGCTGCACCAACAACAAATGATATGCGTCTTTTGCAGGTGCCTCTGGGACGCCTATGCACGCCGTGCTGTGCACCTCGAGAGGCGGAGCTCAGCACCAACATTGATGTGCAGAATGTGGCCTCCACATCGGCAGTGGGCCAGGTGAGGAAGATCGTGTTTGCTGGGTTTGCACCGTTTTTCGTCATGCGCTCACTAATGCCATGCGTACTCTTCTATTTGCACGCCTCCAGGTGACGACCGCACCTTTGCCAACAGCGGATTCGGTGGGCCCATGTGTACTGTCAGCCAAGCAGACGCATGCGGCACTGACAGTGGACAGGGGCAGCGCAGCACGTGAACCAAGGCAGATTACTGCAGCAATCACAGCATGCAGCAGCCTGGCACAGCTGCAGGCTGTGGTGCATGCGTATGGCAACCACATGAACGCCATCAACACAGCGGCTGCGCTCGTGAAGCTGTCCAAGCTTGAGCCCCCGCAGCATGCCGCTGGCATGCACAGCAGCGGTCAGGCAGGAAGCTTGCAACCGGGCAGCGATGGCAGCAGTGATGCTACGTGGCAGGAGGGCCATCATGCTGAAGGCACGGTGGAACGCATGCACACACATGCCATGGCCAGCACCAGCGGGCATGCGCAGCCATCACACAGCGGCCACATGCGGCGAGGCAACAGCAGCAGCATCGCCCCGGTGCAGTCGCAATCCTTATGGCAGGACACCCCTGCCCATGATAGCAAGCAGTGTTGCCCGCCTGGTGCCCCACACCTCGCGGTGCACCTGTCAGCGCAGTTCGCGCAGCAGCTGGGCCAGTGCAGCGGTGCACGGCAGGTCGCCAACGTTTGCTGGGCTCTGGGGCGGCTGGGCTTGCAGGTCCCCAGCGGCGTCCTCTCCCGGATGGCGCAGCACCTGCTTGCTGGGAATGCCAGCAAGCTGCGCCAGGCATCCCCGCAGGAGCTCTCGAACCTAGCATGGGGCCTGGCACGGCTGGGGCACGTGCAGCCATCATTGTGGCAGGCGATATGTGACTCAGCACGCTCCTCGGCGCAGGCGCGCCAGGAGGCCTTCAAATCACAGGAGCTCGCCAACCTGGCGTGGGCTGCTGCCACGGTTGTGCGGCAGCTCGCATCACAGCAGACACGGGAGCCGTCACCTCCAGATTCAGACACATATGCTGCTGCTCATGCCAACTTGCTGCAGGAGTTGCGGCAGCTGGTGCAGTTTGCGGCGAGTCAGGCAGCCCGCAGCCGAAGACCCTTCCTGACAAAGGAGGTGGTCAGCTTGCTGTGGTCGTGTGCTGCTGCTGGGTGTCCTGAAACAGCTGAGATCCATCAGCTGGTAGTCTGGGCGCTCCCACAGCTGCAGGCGGCAGCATCTCGCGGCTCGTTGTGTTCACAGGATGTAGGCAACAGCGCGTGGGCGCTCGCCAAGCTGCATCAGCAAGCAGCTGGGCAGGAGCTGCTTGGTGCGATCTGCAGTATGCTGGCTCAGCAGCTCGATCTCACAGCACAGCCAGCCAGCAGCCACCCAGCCAGTCAGACGCAGGGTGCAGTCACGCCTGCTGCCTCGGTGCACCAGCCAGGCACCAGCTTCCCCGACAGCTATAAGAGCCAAGAGCTGAGCAATCTTCTGTGGGCATGTGCCACCCTCGGCTACCGGCCCCCCAAGTCAATGGCCAGCGCGCTGTGCATGCAGCTCGCATGGAAGGCGGCGGCCCTTGAACCACAGGCCATCGTGAATGCAGCATGGGCTGCTGCCAAGCTGGGGCTGCGCAATGCACCCTTCATGGCGTCCATGCTGCATGCTGGAGCGGCCCAGGCGCAGGAGCTCAGCCCACAGGAGCTGTCCAACCTCTTGTGGGCGCTTGCCATGTCACACAATGACTGCTGGGACCAGCCGTACCACGCCGCAGACCTTGCGGCCCTGCTGCATGCCGTGCACTGCCACCTGCCGCATATGCAGCCGCAGGCGCTGGCGCAGCTCGCATGGGTCGCAGGGTGCCTGTCACGAGCATGCAGCCAGCCTGTGCCAAGCAACCTGCAGCCAGCAGGCAGCACGCAGGCTGTGAACGATGCCATCAGCGCGAATGGCCACGGCAGAGCTGCACCACCTGGCGCCCAGCCTGCCAGCAGTATGACGTTGCACCATCAGCACCTAGCAGAGGCGGTGTCTCAGCAGGCGCTTGTGCGGATCAGCCAGTTCAAGCCGCAGGAGCTCACAGTGCTTGCGCACGGGCTGTCGCGTGCTCTCCGAGACAGCTCAGACCCAGCTCTGTTTCAGGCGATTGCGGCCACGGCCACGAAGCATATCGCCACAGGCGGCTTCTCGCCTGGGGGGCTCACGTCGTTGGTCGCTTCCTTTGCGCGTGCAGAGCAGCGCAGCACGCAACTCACCAGCGCTGTGGTGCGTGCTGTGGGCGGACGGCCAGAAGCTCTGGACCCGCACCAGGCAGCCAACGTGCTTTGGGCGCTGACTGTGCTTCGAGTGCGTGACATGTCACTGCTGGCCCGCATGAGCACCATGCTGCTGCACGGACCACTCAGCAGGTTCCCAGACTTGCAGCATGCACCCAGCAACAGTCTAGCCGCAGCCACTAGCAGCACAGCACCGCCTGCCAGCACAGCACAGCCCGCCAGCCATTCCCCAGCAAGCACAGCGGCTTCTGCAGCTGTGGCGTCAGAAGAAGGCTGCCCAGGCATGTTAGACTCCATTGCCATTGCTCAGTCTGAGCCAGAGGAGGATGCATGGGCCCTTGAGACCCCTGGGGACTTTGTGGCTGGTATAACAAGGGGCGCCCCAACACACGGCATGGCGTGGGCGGTGCTGACGTGGGCGTTTGCGCGCAGCGGCTACCACCAGCCGCAGCTGTACGACCGCATGGCGATGGCAGTACTGCAGGACGGCGGCGGGCCGCCAGCTGCGGCAGGGCTTGCCACAGGCGAGCAGGCAGCGAGCAAGAGGCTGCTGGCGCACATGTCCACGCCCTGCCTGGTGCAGCTGGTATGGTCCTTTGCCACACATGACCACCCGCACCCGCCCCTGTTGCGTGCCATGGCGCCTGTGCTGGCGCTTCGGGTCGTGCGCGGTCAGCTGAGCGCACGGGAGGTCGCCTGCGTTGCGTGGGGCTACGCCAAGCTGCAGCACCACGCACCAGTGCTGTTCCAGGCCATTCTCAACCACGCGCTCGCCCACCCCCAGCAGTGAGTGCTGGGCACGTTGCGCTCTGGGGCCGGCTCCAGGGTTTCAATGGGTGCTGTGCGATGCACGGGGCATCCGCTGCACGGTCTGTGTTCTTGTTGCATGGGCGGACAGTGGCAGGGACGGGGATGGGTTCTGAGGCTTCTTTGCTGACAGGCCACTGGATGTTCTCACGAGCATGAACAGAGCATGGATGCTGAATTCACTGACGCTCTTCTGCCTGCCATGGCCATGGCTTTGTCTGCTGTCACAGGTACAATCTGCGTACGTGGTCGCGCCTGGCGTGGGCCTTCTCAACCCTGTGCCTACCCTCAGAGGAGGCATTCTTCCTGCGCCTGCACCAGCTGCAGCGTGAGCATGCAGCTGTGGTTGCGGCCGAGAGGAACGGCGGGAACAAGCACGGCGGGAACAGCAGCAGCCGTGGCAGCAACAGCTCCGCGGCCCTAGTCAGCAGGGGCAGCAGGTACTCGCGCAAGACGGCGCCAGCGGCACGCGGCAGTGCGCCTGCGGGCGCGTCACCTGCCGCAGCTGCCCCACCGCCTGCCAGCACACCTGGCAAGCCCAAGGTCAGTGGGGCCCGTGTGAAAAGCGTGGAGGAGCAGGACTGGATGGGTGGGCCAGCACGTGACAGCCTTGATGAGCTCCAGAGGGTAGACATTCCTGCTGCCACCCCCCGCCCGGCTGCATCCATCCGCCGTGAACTGCGTCGCCCGACCAAGCCGCAGCACCCGCAGCAGCCGGTGCCAGCCGCCGTGACCATGGTGCTTGGGGATGAAGGACCAGAGCTGGGCAGCAGCAGCTCTACTGCAGACATGAAGCTTGAGCAGCATGCAGCAAACGGGAGGCAGGCCAACGGTGTGCCATCAGCCAATGGCAGCAGCCATGTGGTGCAGCTGGCCGACACACATGGGCATGCAGCAGCTGGCATGCATGCACATGCCAACGGGGTACCAGCGAACGGCAACACGCTGCATGTTGGAGGGGTGGCGTCACCACTGCATGCCAGCTCCCTATGGGCCGCATGGGCTGAGGCGTTACCTGCAGCTGACCAGGAGCAGGGCATCTCACAGGCAGTACGAGTGGTTGTTGAGTAGAGCAGTACAGTGGTAGGCATGAGGGTTGTACGCTGCAGCTGCAGCGAGGGAACGGTTGACAGAGCGTGGCACGAAGAGGAGGCATATGAGTGCAGGGCGTACCGCCCTCGGCATTGCACATGTATGGAGGGTCTCTGCAGCAGTACAGGGAACGTCCTGGGGCTGAGCAATCTGCTTACACGTGTCCATTTTCTGCGGACCAGGCGAACCAGCTGAAGAAATGAAAGAGTGTTTGTAACTGTTCTGACTGAATGCCATTCTCTGACCAGCTAACCAGTTGCAAGGATGAATGGCAAGATGCTTGTGGGTACGCACAGCAGCCACACCTCACATCCTAAAATCCTTCACTAAAGGCACGTGGTGTGGTGGCTGGAGCCTTGCGCTTGCGCAGCTGAGTTGCGGGTGGGGCCGGCTGTGCTGGTGTCTCATGAGACTGCTGTGTGGCGATGGCAGCAGGCGATGACAGAGGCTGCCCCTTGCGTGGTGGCCCAGTGTCAGCTGTATCCAACTCGTGCTGAATGCCCTGTGATCCTCCTGCTTGGAACAGCTGCGACAGCCCGGCATGCTCTTCACCATTCAGCACGCGCCCAATGGGTTGCCGAAGGATGCTGTGGTGTGGTGTCCCAAGGCGAGGAGCTTGAGGGCTCGTAGCACCTTGCTGTACTGTTGGCTGGCTCTCAGGCAACAGCTGCTGCTGGGAGTCACCCAGCTGCATGGGGGGGCTTGCATCAAAGGTCACTGTCTTGCGCAGGCCCGGCACGCGCCCGGCACGCGGCGGAGCTGACACGAACACAGCGGCAGCAGCTGTTGCAGGTTCCAGGGCCCTGCCGCCGTCCCCAGCCACAGTGCGCGCCACCAGCCCTGGCAGCTGCTGCACGCTTGGGTCTGGCAGGAAGAAGCAGGCATCCGCTGCCGAGCCCAACAGTGGGTGCGTGTCCTGCCAGCTGTCTATCAAGCTCTTGTATGCCTCTCCCGCTGAGGCTGGAAGCTGGACCTCATGCACATGCCGTGTGGTGAGTTGCCGCCTGGCCATGCCACTGTGTATGTCACTGGCTCGCAACCTTTTATTGTGCGGCTGCGACCTAGCCAGGGCCGCCGCATCAGGCATGGCAGCACCTGCACCCAGTGGTGTGCCGCTGCCATTGGCTGGCACTGCAGGCGCATCTACCATGGGGCCTGCTACCACGACTCGCGTTGAGAAGGGCGTAATGTGGTCTGCCCTGAACACCATGCGGCATGCAGCAGAGTGTGGATTGCTCAGTGCGAGCTGGCCGGGGAAGGTGGGCGCTGTGCGGGGCTGGAGGGCCGCTGGGTGCAAATGATGGCCCCGCTGCATGCTAGGGTGCGGGAAGAGGTGAGGCTGGCTGCTGCCATCCGCATGCGAAGCAGGCGTTGCATTACCCGTTGTAGGAGCTGGCACTGTACGTGGGGCACGCAGGAATGTGCTGCAGGCGGTCAGAAACACATGGGGCACTGGCCGCGCTGGGTCGCCACCATTGTGCTGTGACTGGTCTGCAGCAGTTGCTTGTTCTGGGACTGACTCCCCCTCCTCCACTAGGTTGTGTGAGGTACACAGGGCCTCCAGTTCAGCCGCTAGCCACGCGTAGCTGGCAGCTGCAACGACCCTGCCCTCTCCTGTGCCGTCATGCTCAGCTGCTGCATGAGTGCTGCTCTCTTTTGGGCCAGCGGACAGCCCCGTTGTGGCTGCACTCTGCGCGCCTGCTGATTCCGGCGCCTGTGCCTCAGCGACCAGCACCTGCACTACCCGAGGGACAGCCGCCTTGAGTGGCCCCTCAAGGCGTGGCGTGAAGGGGGTGCGCTTGGTGCTCTCATCTACCAGCGACACATCCATCAGCAGGGCTGGGCGCTTGTGGGGCATGTGCTGCTGCTGCTGCTGCTGCTGCTGGTTCGCCTGTGCCTCCTGTGCCTGCGCTGTTTCAGGACCCGCAGCAGCGTCACGATTGGGTGCGCCCCGAGTCACAGCTGCAGGGGGCTGCAGTGCAGAGGGCGGGGCGCTGGCTCGCTGGATGCGGACGGCGACCTCTGCTATTGTCAGGGGCCCTTTGCTGCCTAGCACCAGCTTGCGCAGCTGCCTACGCGCGCGTGCCGCCTCTGCAGCGTCTGGCTGTGCATCAGATGCGTGGCTGGCGCCAGCAGCATGGACCAGGTGGCTGCTGCATGTGGTCACTTGATAGGCAGGCGGGAGAGTTGGCTGTAATTGCCAGCTATGAGCTGATGGTGCTGTATCGGCCGCTTTTCGAGCACCTATGTGCACATCTGTGGGTGCCTGGCCTGCCAGTGGGACCTTGCTGTACCGTACACGTGCCAGGGCCCGCCGCAGCAGCTGCGCCATGCGCGCATGGTGGTGCCGCATGAGGGCGGCCCTCCTGCCAAACTTGCCCTGCAAGCGCGCATGTGCGTTTGTGGCGTACAGACGTGGGGGGTCACACCTCTGCATAACATCTGCTGAGCGGGCCCCTGTCCGTTTACGCTTGCTGCCCTGCTTGGAGTATGGATCAGGCTATGGATCAGACTATGAATCAGGTAGCAAGTAGGAGTAGCGGCTAGGTTGGAGCAACCAGCTCACCTAAGTGTCCATCTGCGTAACTTCAAGTCTGCAGCGCACCCCTGGGATCAAAGTTTGCCCCAAGCAGCCAACCTGCCTGAGGTGGGCTCACCTTCTTTGGGTCAGGGAGTGAAGCATGGCTCACGCCGAGCACCAGCCGCTGTGCGGCCGCAGTGGTGGGGTAGCGGGCCAGCAGCCGGAAGCGCACGTCACCAGTGTCTGGAGTGACCTGCGATGAGGGGCACACAGAACAGGGCAGGCAAGGTTTGTCACAGTTGCTACTGAAAAATACTGAGCAGCACGCAGCTGTAGCTATAGCGCATATATGCCCGCACAGTGCACCACGTTCCCACCAACACAACCAATCTTTGGGTCAGGCGCTACATGCTCTCGAGTATCCATGTCCCCACGCGCCTTGGTGAGCTGAGGGTTGCGTGAAGTGCCCAGCAACACATGCGGCACAGTGTGCTGGATCTCCAAATGGGACGCCTCTGAAGAGGCTGCAGCAGCAGCAGGTGCATCAGCGGCATGCCGGAGCAAACTCTTGGCTGCGGGCCGCTGCCCAAATGTCTGCACTGCAACATCGCCGTCTGAGCTCAGCCGCAGCAAGAGCAGCCGGCTGGCATGTGCTGCTTGGGCCTGAGGAACAAGTAACGCAAGGAGGGCGAAACCCTGCAGGACAAGGGGCAGGCAGGGAATAGAGCATGCACATCTCTTAGGCACCACAAAGCGGGCGGCACGCAGGCGATAGCGCTCGGCAAGCACTGCCACTCGCAGTTCAGAGCACAGATCACAGCGCACAAAGCACAGAGTGCCTGCAACAGCCAAGCACAGATGCATGCGGCGGCATGCAGCATTTGCAACTGCCGCTCATCCTGGCAGCCACTCACATGCAGGTCGGCAGCGTCACGTGACGCGCGCACATGCGCATGCATGAGCCTGGTGCGCCGCTGGCCCACATCCCCCTGCGTGCCCCATGCGCGTGCCTCCGCACGTGCCGTGGCCGCTGCAGTGCTGCCGCTGCCAGCTGCGGCTGTGCCTTGCGTGGACGAGGTCCCTGCAGAGTGCAGTAGGGCACGGGCCACCGCCAGCGCCTGGCGCCTGCACATGTGCGCATGTGGGCGTCTTGTAGTTACTTTGAAGCGGTCTAAACAAACTGCTGGTGCCCATGCAGGACGGTGGCTGCATCCACGACATTACAGTATGCGCCTGAACCTTGAACCTTGAGCATCAGCCCAGAACAGATCAGCACGGCCATGCCCGTAGACCCATGCACGTAGCATTTGCTACCAGCAGGCGCAACGGGTTGGTACAGCAGCCGCGTACCTAGGGTGATGCAGCAGGCTGCGTGCCGGGCACAGCTCCTGTGGCAGGCCGACACACTGTACAACCTCCAGGCAGGCCGGCTGCCATGCCACAGGCCCTGACCTTCCACCTGTTGCAGCAGCAGCAGGCGCACCGCCTGCATTTGCCTGCACCTGACCCTCCACCTGACCCTCCACCTGTGCGTGTGCCGTTGGCTGCACAACCCCATCTGCGCCCTGCGCTGTGCTGCCTTTTGGTAATTGCAGCAGGGCCAGACCTGGCCCAGTCGCACTGTCTTCTGCAGCGCCTCCCTCACCGCCACTTTCACCCTCCTGTCGAGGAGCTAGAGCCAAGGGGGAGGGGCGGATGCACAGCTCCACCCCTCGCACCTGCCCCAAGGCCTCACCGCCCCAAGCCAGCAGCATGTGCACCACAGCCCCGCCACTCCCGGACGCTCCTGTGCTGCCAAGCCGTCCATCAACCTGTGCACTCGAGCCTCCCATGCCCCCCCGCCCCAGTGGATCCATCTGGCTGGCCTGTGTGTCTGCCACCGGCCCTGCTGGCAGCCCACCCAATGCCCGACCCCAGGAGTCCTGGCTTTCAAATCCCACATCCCCAGATTGGGACGCGGCCAGTCCGCCATGCTGTCCACCCCGCGCGGCAGCCTGGCTGTGCCTAGCTGCTGCATGCCCCGCTACAAGCAATGGCTGTGGAGGCTGCTCCAGGGGCAGAGGCCCGAGGGACAGCATGGTAGGTGGATGGACCAGCCCATGAGGCCACGCCAGCAAAGGTGCCTGCAGCCTGCGCAAATCAAGGAGCAGCACACGCTGCACTGTGGCTGCCGCCAGGTACGGCCGCAGCTGCTGCCGCTGCTCAAGTGCTACTGCCGTTGCTGCTGGCCCTGCTGCTGTAGCTAGCGTTGTGAAGACTTCACCCGCAGGCAGGTGGTGCATGACTGATGGGGGTGCGAGCGGCCGGCCGGGGCCACGCACTTCGCACCGCCACAGCGCCCGACCGCATGTGACCAGCAGTGCCCGTGGGTGCAGGCCTGCATCACATACAGCACAGAATAACAGCAGGTCAGCAGCACGTAAGGTCGAGGCTGTACGCTCAAACCCATGACGAATGACACAAGGGTGGGTGGCAACTCTGTCAGTGACATGTGCTCACCGTATGTGATGTGGCCCCTGACGCCGGCCTCACTCAGGCTGCACTGTTGCGTGGGGCCCTGGCCTGGCCCCAAACCCTGCTCCCTGGGCCCTCCTCCAACTGGCCCCAAGCCCAGACCTGAGCCCTGAAACAGCGCGCCTGCCTCCACGACCCACGCGCATGGTAAGGGCAGGGGCACCACCAGATCTGCTGCCTCCAGCACAGCACATGCTGACGTGGAAACCACCAGGACAGACGCGTCATCCAGCAGCACTGCCACCTCCGGTAGCACATGGCTCCATGCGATGCACATGGGGGCTGTGGCGCATGGCAGCGTGCCGCGCCACTCCAATGCCCAGGAGCTCCAATCACCTGCATCCTCTTGCACTGCCACCAGCACATTGACGCGCCCCCGGCAGCGTGCAGCCACCCAAATACATGCCGTTTGGTGTTGCACATGCGCTGGTGCACCCGCTGGGGTCTCGATTGGACCTGCACCTGGATGCAAAGCAGTGCCAGCGCCCGTGCCTCCTGCCCCCTGCGGCTGCGTGTGGGTACTGTTATGCTGGACGTGGCTGATACTGGTCACGCCAGGCTTGAGCTCCACCTGCAGCACTTCACTCTGTAGGGACAGCTCAGCAGCAGTGTGTGCCTGCCATGCGGCACCGCCGCCCGCAGGCCCTGGCTGCAACACCGTGAGGGTCAGGCATTCGCCTGCGGGCATCATGGCAGGCAGCGGTTGTATGCCATGCTGCTGCTGCTTGCACAGTCAATGGATTTGTACATATTTTGTCTCGGCGCTCGCAAACAAAGTCTGAGCATGCAGTTAGGAGCATGGAGCCACGCATACAAGCATACACTCGCCCAAAATGGATGCACAGAATGCACACACTCACCGATCTGACCACAGCTGCTCAGTATCAGCACCTGCTGCGTGCCGGGCACCTGGCATGCTGCAAGCCGGCTACCACGCAATGCACGCACGGTTGCACATGCTGTGCCAGACAAGTCTTCCAGCAAGAGCGGCAGCAATACATCTTGCGGGATGAAGCTCTCCTGCTGTGAGCTGCCAAAGAATTGCAGCTGTTTGCTGACATGCCGTGTGCGGCTGCATGAGACAATAACAGCGTTGGTTCTCGGCAGCAGGCCGCAGCAGGTTGCATTTGTGCATGGTGCCACTAACCATGCCCATGTGGCCATGCACCAGCTCCAAACTGCATGCAATCAAATTTAAAACTCGTAAAAATGCTGCAGCATCATAGCGCGCCACACCTGATCGTCGTCTCTAGCTCCGCTGGAGATAAAAGGTGATAATTGCGAGGGTTTTCGGTGATCAGCAGCTCGGCAGCTGCGTCTGGCTGGTAGCTGACCGTCTTATCCGCAGTCGACCGAAGAATCAATGGGGATGCCACCTCACCAACAGCGGCACGCAGCCCTGGCAACAACAAATCCAGGCGCCCAGCATCAATGCCGGGGGTGCCTGATGTGCACGCTAGCATGATTATGTTGATACTTGCCGTGTTGTGCCCTGCGGCAGCTGCAGCTGCTGCAGGCTAGACTACCTTAAGCAAGCATTTCTGAAGGATTATAACTTACAATTGCATCACGGTTCGATGCTGATCGGCACAGTACTTGCACATGTACTTCAAAGAACGATTGAGGTACGGTTTTCTCCTTGATGAGACGAAGCTGCCGTTCAATTTGTTTCGTCTGTCCTCACCACACAAGTCAGCAATTCGGTGCGCTATCAACACAAAAGTTGCAGGGTTTTGAGCCGTGCATTGAAACAGAAGATGTGGAACGCGGTGAGTATGTATGCTATCTCCAATCTAAACACCATTTCTTCAGCAGCAGGATCTCCCAGGGTTTTTTTATCATGGGACATGGGTCAGTATCCGTGCGATCAGGTTGTTCCCAGGGTTTGCCTGTTGGCTTCTCATCACTGTGTGCAACCAGTGGAGATCAGGCACTGAGTCGACTTATGCATGACATTGGACACTCATGATGCTATCACGCTTGTTCGTGTGCATGGGGTCCGTGGCCATGCATGAGGCTTTTGCGTTTTGGCCTGCATGACTGCTGCCTCCAGGTGGGGGTGGCGCTGACCCCAGCACTGAGCCTGGGCTCCAAGCTTGCCCCAAAAATCTCAGCACAGCCCTGCGTGCTGCCAAAAGTGGTGAAACCCATCCAGCCCACGCCCATCCCAGATCTGGATGCAATTCTCACACGGCTAGACAAGCAGAAGGGTGCTTGGGCACAGCAGTCGTGCAAGCAGCGTGCTGCGCTGCTGCGCGACTGCATGTGGAATTGTGTGTACCAGAGCGATGAGCTGGCTGCACTGGGAGCAGAGGCAAAAGGCTCCTGGGGCTCTGGTGTGGGTGAGGAGGCTGCCAATGTAGTGCCTGCAGTACTGGGCTTCACAGAGTACATCCAGGCACTGGAGGCAGGGGGCGCCCCTCATCCGATCTCATTGAGTGAGCGGGCGGGCGGGCAGTTGGTGGCACAGGTGAGCACAGGTCGGTGGCGCAGGGTACAGGTTGGCACAGGTGGGCAGTCTGGGCACAGCTTGGCACAGGTTGATGGCACAGGTGAGCACAGGAGGGTAGCAAAGATGAGGACAGGTTGGCGGCACCAGGACCACAGCGGGCAGTTGGTGGCACAGGTCTCGGTAGCCGATGGGCAGGATGTAAACAGCCCTGCTTGTAAGCTGCCCAACTTGTGCCACACCGGTGCAAGAATCGTGCCACACCGGCGCAGACTGGTACAACATAAGCAGCAGCGGCTGAGCTGGCTACACCTACTCATGCGTGGTGCTTTACCCAGGTGTTCCCTCGAGGCATGCTGGGCGCGCTGTTCCCGGGATTCAAGGGCGAGGTGTGGATCGAGCCCGGCAAGCCTGCTAGCCAGGTGAGTCATGACCAGGTGCCACCCATCTCAGGGGTGATCATAACTCCACAATGCATACATGTGTGCTATCCTGGCAGCAATGTGGTGCTGTCGCTGTTAACAAGCATCAACCACAGCCGTGCAGCTGCACCCATCGGCGTGCAGAACAGCATCTATCACGAGCAGATCGTATGTGGGACCATGTGTCTGTTGTGTTGAACGCCGCTTATACATAGGAGCCGGTGGAAACCCCTGCATGCAGATATGTCTGTGACATGCCGTACAATCGATAATATTAGTGTTACCGTAGAGCAGCTTTGCCATCACGAATTAATATCGTTTTCGACCCCCTCGTGAAAAATAATGAAATTATCGGATGCAATTTAGTGATGCGAATAATAATTATTATTCAGGCCTGGCGGACGTGCGCGAAGAAAGTTCCAGTCACTGTAAGTGACCTGGACGACCTGAACCCAGGCACGGGCTGGGGAATGGTGGCTGCAAACAGCGGCAGTCAGATCGCGCTAGGTATCAGTCACGTAGCGACGAGGCAACAGCGATCTCGCCGATCAGCCGAGGCTTCGTGGTGTAGTATAACAATACAATTCGGGGCCTCGTGGAGCATTAAATTAAATAGTTTTGGGGGGTTGTCGTGATGGCAAAAACATTCTACGGTATTATTATTATGCTGTACACTTCTGGGACAACCCAGCCGCAGGGATATCACGTTTGTGTGTCTGCACCTGTGCGTAGGGTGCCCTGTACCGGTCCAAAGCTGAGGGCCAGGCAGGTGAGGGTGAGGTGGCTGTGGTGCTGGGCGCGGGCAACCAGGTCAGCGTGGTCATTCTGGACGCACTGTACAAGTTGGTGGTGGATGACGCGGTTGTGCTCATCAAGGTGAGCACTTGTCAAGCAGGCAGCAATAGGAAAAGCACTGGTCGGCTGGCAGCCCGCATGCTGTGATCCGACAGTGGCTAAGTAGGCACACTAGGGGCAGAAGTACTACGTTTGCAGACGACTTCAAAACGTGAAACGTAGTACAGTGTAAATGCTCTCTAATCACAGCATGGCCAGCACATATGTCGATACATGGGCATGGGAGGTGGGTCGCTGGTCTGGCAGCTGGCAGCAGCTCCATGCTCCTGCCTGATTACTGTGCTATGCACACTGCTGGTGGCTGGGCTCTGGTTGTGAGGCCCAAGCGCTCACTGAAATGCTGGGCATTGTCCATCTGTGACCCTCCATGATGTGCATTCGTATGCTCTGCGCCCCGTGCAGATGTCTCCCGTGAACGAGTATGTGGGGCCTGTGCTGGAGCGCATCTTCGCGCCCCTCCTGGCAAATGGCTGGCTTGCATTCTGTTATGGCGGCCGGGAGGTGGGCGAGCATGTATGCCGCCACCCGCTCGTCTCCAGTATACACCTCACTGGCTCAGCAGCCACATTCAACTCAGTCGTGTGGGGCTCGCCCACAGCCCCGGTGAGTGGCATCCGGCAGCCGATCGCCTGTTGGCCTACCTGCTTGCCTGGAAGCACGCACACACGCGTGCCTGCGTGGCACAGACGCAGTCACACGCTTGCCTGCTTGCCTGGGTGCATGGGCATGGGTGAGAGCTGTGGGGCTATGCCTGCTTGCTGCGGTTGCTGTATGTGTTTGGCCTGGCACGTGTGCGCGGCTCGGAACACACCAAACTACCTGGGCACAAGTGTGCTGCCACATGTTCCAGACCCAGCTCCTGTTTGATACTGTACGGTCGGTGGTCAAAGTCGTGTTCATCTCCTTCCAATGCTTCAGGCTTCAGGTGTCAGGCTGTGTCCATTGCAACTTTAGGAAACATGATGCTTGCATGCAGGCAGCTGGGCAGCCGCAGCTGTCCAAGCCAGTGACAGCTGAGCTGGGCAATGTCACACCCTTCATCATTGTGCCTGGCCCCTGGTGCGGCTAACCTGTACCAGCCGTTGATACGTATTGGTTACCACGGTTAATGTTGACATGGTGTTCGTTGACCATGCCATCTTGGTTTCTTACGGTGTTTTCCCTGGTGTTTGCCTGGTGCGCACAACCTGCCTGCGAATTCCTGACTTCGCCAGCATGCCATCGCTGCACCTGCTGCTACTGAGCAGTACCGCACGTCTGCCAGAATGGCTACCGTCCTGTTGATTGGGTCCCAATGGCTTCCCATGCATGCTGCCCATGAGATGAGGGTGTGTATCATTCTGCTGTATGTGTTGCTCACCTTTGCAGGAGTGAGGATGACCTACACTTCCACGCCAAGAGTGTGGCGGCTGGCCTGGCCAATAATGCATCCCACAACTGCATCGCGCTTGAGCTCCTGGTCACCTCTGCTGAATGGCCACTGAGGTGAGGGGCGGGCCAAGCTTACATACGCTAACATACTAGTTATGCCTGCAAGTGGCATGGGGATCAGTCAGATCACTCCCTCACCCGCAATGCAACATGCTGCCTGGGCTGACCCCCCATGTCGGACCTGAGTTTGACTTGGCTGACCATGACCGGGCAACGGTCAAACATGTGGTTTTGGTCACCAGGCAGAAGTTCATGGACGTGTTGAAGGCTGAACTGGATGCCATACCTCAACGCACGCCATACTACCCTGGAGCATGTGCACTGTATGCCAAGTTTGAGTCGCGGTATGCGTCCGGGCCCGGCAAGGTACTTGGCAGTGCTGCTGGGGGCTCAGTGCTGTTGCAGCCCACATGGTTGAAGCCCCAAAGCAGTGATCCTCATACATTGATGGTTGGCGCCAACCTTGACTGCTTTGTCCGTTACAGCACCCCCAAGCAGTGCCTTCCCCTGGCCACATGGAATGGTAGGCAAGCTGCATGTGCAGTACATCACAAGCAGAAACTGCACCTCTCTGCTGCCGTACGTGTACCGCCAGACCATACTTGTATTGCCTTGCCGTCGATTGCGTGCAGCTGCACAAGCTGGGCCGCTCGTACACTGGCGCCGCGCCTAGCAATCCGGAGGCTGCACCCAAGCCTTGGCTGCTGGTGGAAGGCCTGTCGCCTGAGCAGGCCGCATCACAGGCGGAGAACTGGAGTGGGGTAGTGCAGGAGGTTCAGCTTCCTGGGCCAGCCGACCCTGCGGCATTCATGGCGGCAGCAGCCAAGTACGTCAACAAGCAAGTCTGGGGTTCGCTGGCAATTGCAGCATGGATTCACCCAGAGACCCAGGCACAGGTGGGGCAGGCCAATGCTGGCGTGCTCTTGGCACAGTTGATGCAGCAGTTCCGAGCAGTAGGCAGCCGCATATCACTGTCCCCCACGCTGCATGCTGTGCATTTTACAACCTGCCACTCTGCATGCGCGCATGGCGGCTCCACACGCTGCAAGTGCCCTGCCTCCGTTGGAACAGCAGGTGGGCCAGCAGGCGCTGGAAGAGTGGATTGCAGAACTGCGCTACGGCTGTGTCGTCATAAACGCACCGCCTGCGATGGGTTATGTTGTCACCAGCTGCCCCTGGGGCGCAGCGCCAGGTAGGCAGAAGCGCTGCCTGGGGCCTCCCAGCTCGCATTACAGCAATGCTTTCTATAATAGCCTGGCAACCTCATACTGTGCTCAAGGGACTGGCCAGCATGGACCTGTATGTGCATTTATGCATGTACAGCATTCGTATCAGCAGCTGCATTGCAGTAGCCAGCCATGACCCATGCAGTGAAATCTGATGCATGGTGCACGGGTGCTGCCCCTGCCCTTGCATGCAGGCAACACCCCTCGCAACGTGGAATCAGGCATTGGGTTTGTGCACAACACGATGCTCTTTGACCACCCCCAGAAGGGCGTGGTGTTCGTGCCGTGGCGCCCACAGCCCAAGCCCTTGTGGTTCATGGTGCGTGGCTGCTGCCATCTACACACTCGCATGTGCCATTTGCATCGATCTTGTTTGCATGGGTACTGATGGCCACGAGGCTGTGTGCATCACCATCGCATGGTATGGTTCAGAGTAGCTGCTGCTGCGAGATCTGCCATGCGCTACCATACGCGTGGGGCAATGAACGCGGGTCTGCACATGTGTATACTTGTACGCATAACGTGCAGGACAACACGAGCACAGAGCAGCTCATCCCCTACGTCAACCGCTTCTTTGCTTCCCTTGGCAACCTCCCAGCTGCCCTGTTCTGGATGTCCATGGCGGCGAGTGTCGCGATCCGCGGGTGATGCTCAAGGAAGCAGGAGTTTGGCTGCAGAGCTAATAATAATAGCACGGCGTTTCACAGATTCATCTGCTGCAGAGCTACATCATGCTTCAATCAATGTGCTTGAAGTTGCCTTTATGTAGATCCCACACGGGGCTTTGGTGCAGAGATGGCTATGCAGTACAGTTTGGCTGACAGCAAATCTGAATGCATTCTGGGGTGTGTTGATGCGGCTAGGGCGCAGGTGTTTCATTGCAGCAGGGAGCGAGCAAGAGGACAAGGGATGGGGCTCGCACATGCAGGTCTTGGTATCTGTTCTGGCAATTTTCGGCGGTAGGGCGGTACATGTGTATAGGAGCATCACATGTTGGCATGACAAGTACGAGCAACATGGATGTACAGCGTTACACCTTTCGCTTAATTAATCATGTCAATCAGATTCGCCAATTCTAAGATTGCATCATCAGCACAGAGTACACTCCCAACCCTGGCCCTGTCTCAAGCAGCGTCCCCCGTGGCCCCATCTCAAGACAAGACCATCGCCACACCCATCTAATCCTCCGCCGTATCTAATTAATTCTTTGCCGTACCCATCTGATCATTCCCTCTGTCATCATGCCTCTCGCCCACGACCTCCCGTACTATGTGTTTGTTTCCTATGCCCCACCATGCCGGCCCACCGTGAAGTCCTAGTGCCCTGCTGTGCTCAGCATCAGTGGAATGTTTTGCTGAAATCTGCGCCTCGCCCACTGCCTTCCCCACCTCAGTGCAATCAAATAAGTGCATCCAAGTACTTGCATTCACATCATCACATGACTTGACCAACTCCTGACCGCTGCGTAGTGGACTACGCCATCCAGCACACCGCCCATGACAGCTCCACGGGGCTGCACGCCGCTTCATTCGCAGCACAGACTGCCTTCAGCACTGGTAGCCACAGGACAAGATGAGGCGACGCAGCTGCTGCACCACCTGGGACATGGTCGGCCGGTTGCTGGGGAGCGGCTGCGTGCACGCAGCTGACAGCCACGACAGCTCCGGGTCAAAATCACACAGGCCCAGGGTCGCCATCATGACGCCGAAGCTGTACACGTCCGACGCCGTGCTGATGCAGCCCGTGGCCTGCAGGAAGGGGCAGCAGAACCCGGGCGTGCCACGCATCATCGGGCCATCTGCAGCGTTGGTGCCGTTCCTGGCGTGCAGGTCCACAGGCTCCTGGCCATCTGGCTGCCACACGGACAGGCCAAAGTCACAGACCGTGACTTTGACCATGCCTGCTGTCCCGCCCGCCTCAGCCCCACCCGCCTGCTGCGGCACCGCTGGGACCACCTCAACCATCACATTGGCCGACTTGAAGTCGCCGTGAATGTGGCCACACGCGTGCATGCTGCTCAGCGCCTCGCCCGAGCGCAGCACCGCCAGCATCAGGTACAGGTTGAACCGCGCATGCCCCTTGCACTGGGCGTGGTACTCCCACAGGTTGCAGCCGCCCAGACGCGGCATGACCATCCCCACCACTTCGCCATCCTCCACCTCCAGGCCCAGCAGCGGCAACACCCCTGCGCCCTGCCCCACGTCCGTTGTGATGGCCGCTGCAGCGAGCGCCTCCACCTGCAGGTGGCCGGTGGTAGTGAGGGCCGCAATCTCCGCCTCCACAATCGCCAGTGCCGCGTTGCCGTAGCTGGGGCGGGGGACGTGCGCCACGGACCTCTTGACCGCCACCGCCTGCTGCGAGCCATCGGGCAGCGTGCGAGTGGCGGCAAGCACCACGCCGAATGCGCCCTGGCCCAGCGGCTCCGGCTCAAACGCAAGGCTCCCAGTGGGGATGTGCGGCAGCGGCAGACAGCCCACCTTGCGCGCCAGGCTGGCCACCTGCAGCCGCTTCAGTGCCAGTTGGCGCGCCCGCTCGCTGAGCAAGCTCTCCTGCTGGACGGCGTGGCCGGCGGCGGCGAGGGCGGCGCCAGCAGGCGTCTTGGCAGCGGGGACCACTGGTGCAGGGGGTGTGGAGGGGACGATGGGGGATGAGATGGCGGGCAGGTTGATGGGGTGCGGGGGAGGCGAGGGGACCATGGGAGACCACGAGCCCGGGGGGTTGATGGGGTCCTTGTCAGGCGTGAAGGACAGGGAGTCGGGCAGCTCGGCCACCGGCAGGTTGCATGGGGATGAGGGCAGGGACAGTGGCAGGTTGGGCAGCTGCGGCTGGTATGGTGAGGCTGACAACGAATCAGGCAGCTCGACCACCGGCAGGTTGCATGGGGAGGAGGACAGGGACGATGGCAGGTTGGGCAGCTGCGGCTGGCATGGTGAGGCCGACAGCGACTCGGGCAGCTCGGCCATGTAATGGTGTGTGTACCTGAGGTGGCAGAGTTGGTATGTAATACACAGGCATGAGAGTCAGCAACAACGCAATGCAGGGGTAGCCGGGTTGTGCATCATGCATGAGCCAATCAAGCGAGTGGCTGTAAGCTGCATGGCAGGGTTTGATGCTGGCTGAGAAGGGGAGTGGTGCAGGTGCCGTCTGTTTGTGTGATGGCAAAGTAGGCACTGGGCAGGCACAGGACTACAGGTGGCCCAAACCCTCCAGCACTACAGCCAGAACTCACCCGTACTGCATGCCGTCATCATCAGTGTTGGGCGATGGGTGAGTAGGGGCCACAGGAGACTGCGGCTCGGGGTACTCAACGGGGGGCAGCACGTAGGCTGCGGGCTCAGCAGGGGCCAGGTCTGCAAGGAAGTGCAGTGGCCATAGGGCCTTGGGGGTGGAGGGGGGGCTCAGCGTGTCAGCTGGCTTGCACCAGTAGTGCACGTGGCCGGAGGGGGGCCAGTTTGGCAGGACTGGATCATCCGCACATACACCAGATGTGTGCTCCGGGGTGAAGCAGCGCGGGGGGGACTCCAGCGAGCCGGGGAGGCTGATGTCAGGCTTTGGCTTTCCGCTTTCCACGGCCTTGTAGTCATAGGCCAGGCCACGCTTGGCGGCAGGCTTGCCGTGCTGCGCGTCCAGGAGGCACTCGTGCCAGTTCTTGTTGAAGTCCATGCAGCGGGGGGGATTGTACTCTGTGCGACCATAGGGTGATGCAGGGCACGGGCCACGGTGTGCGTACCACCTGTGGCAACAGACTTGGTGTGCAACACGCAGCAGGCATGAGGGTCAGCAACAGCGCATTGCAGGGGTGGGTAGCCGGGTTGTGCATCTTGCGTGCGCCAGTTGAGTGTGTGGCTGGAAGCTACATGGCAGGTCTGATGCTGGCTGAGGAGGGGGGGGGGGGCGGTGCTGCAGAGGTGCCACACAGGTGCTGGTGCCTTCTGGCACAGGCAAAGTGGTCAGGTACAGGAGTACAGGTGGCCACAACCGTGCAGCGCAGCCAGAACTCACCCGTACTGCACGCCGTCATCATCCGTGTTGAACACTGGGTTGGTGGGGGCCACGGGAGACTGGGGCTCGGGGAGCCCAACGGGGGGCAGCGCGTGGGCGGCAGGCTCAGCAGGGGCCAGGCCTCGAAAGCACGCCAGGCGGCTGCCTGGGACCTTGGACATGCCAAGCTGGATGCCCTCGCAGCACTGGGCCGAGTCCTCAAGGGAGAGAGCGGTCTCGGCAAGGCACACGGGCCTGTATTGTGGCACAGTGCGCAACATGCAAGCATGGGTGACTCAGCAACGACTTGAGATAGAACTCGGACGTTTCAGAGGCTTCGGCGCGATGCGCTTTTACAAGCACCACTGCGTGGTTGGGACGTGGGCGCGTGGCATCCTCCTGCATGCTGTCTGTGACAAGGGGCCGGGGCTAATAACTCCAGTGCATGGTAGGCCGGGTGCAGGTGGCATCGACCGCCAGGCCCAAACAACGCACCCAGGTAGCACGCTGTCGACGCAGGCGCTGCCGGTGCCCGTGTTGCCACCGTAGATGATGGTCTGGGCCTGCAGTGCAGGAACATCCCAAGGCCAAGGTGGTGTTCAGGCGTCGCCTTCATCAGCGCCATCACAGACAGCAAGGCATTGGTAAGGAAGCTGCCGCGATCCTCGCAGGGAATCGCGCTCTGCCATGCTTGAATGCTTGCTGGAGGGCCAACTCCATCATCAGTGGACTTTGCCCTGCTGCTTGCTGGGAGCGCTAAGCTGGTGCCCTGCACCACTCACCGTGTGCTCGGCGGAGGCCATGGTTGAACCACTTCCAGTGGAGGGCGACAACATCGCGACTAGATCGATGATGAGCTAGAACGCACGAAAGGGAGGACTGAAGTAAGCTTGGCCTACTTGACTGCAGTACCCTAGTGAAAAGCCAAGCTTTTATGGCGCAGAAAGGGTGTAACCCCACGGGTGAGTGCTTTTGATGGCGACAGCCTCAGGCATGCGGCACGTCTAGCCACGTCCTGGGTCGATGCAGCGTACTCTCCACGCGTGCCTGCGGATTTCAGCCTCTGTGGCATGTGGCATGCGGAGTGCTGGGGCCCTGGGCGCCTGTGTTTTCAAATGCGCTGAGCTGTTGCCTGAGGTACTGGGCCAGCTGCCGTGGAGCTGTGTGCCATGGCTGCAGTGCTTTGTGCACGCAAGAGACCCCAGCACTTGAGCAATGGCTACCCAAATTCAAAGCTACCTTGCCTCAAGTGGCGTCTGCCTCACCAAAGGCGTTCAATTCCAGCCACAAGCGGGTTCCACCTCCCGATGAGGTGTCCCGATCATGGGCGATCATGTCGTGTGCAGGATCAAATTAGCAGCTTTAAGTGGGGTCGCTTTCTTGAGGCAGTACGCACCTTTTCCTGTCGCTCAAGCCTGCTGTCAGCATGCCAGCATGGCAGCATGCAGCTGAAGGCTGCCACAAACAAAACGCATGCAGCGCACAGCAGAGGGGGCTGAGGGGGACGGAGGAACTCGGCAGGCAGGTGGGCGGCAGCACCCATGCGCATGAAGCGATGGGTTTGCTTGCAAGGAACTTGCATGGAACGTGCATGGAACTTGCATGGAACCGAGCTGGCGCATGTGCCACACATGGCAAGGTGCCCCTGCAGCACTGCGCACGATTGCTGAGCATCAGCAGGGCTGGGGGGTGGGGAGAGGAGTGTGATGTGGCAGGTTTGGATTGATGGACACTGCCCCAGGAACGTATAGCAGGCTACGACAGTTGCATGCTGAGCTGGCACGTGTGCTGTATGGATGCACAGTGATGGTGAAATCTAGCATTGCTTGTGCCGTGCGTTGTGCATTGGCTTGTAGGTATGTTTGAGTGTTTGTTCATTGATCTCTCAAACAGCCAAAGCCACGATTGCCCAACCTTGGCATTCAAACTGAGATGGGATAATCTGCCTTGTCTGCCGGCCCACCATGGCGGCAACCACGGCCCCTGCTGTGCTCAATGCCTCACTCATCCTTCCACGAGCCTAGCTATGGTTGCGCAGGGTGCCTGCCCCCTACCAGACCCGACTGCACCCTCGTGCACAACACACATCCTGCAGCCATACCCCTGTCACGAGTCCGATTGGAGATACACCTTGTGTGCTGGCTCCCAAAGCCCCGAGCAGCAGCAGCAGCTGCGCCGCACGAACTTCCTACAATCTTTCGGTGGAAGCCATTGTCCGTTTGCCGCCAGTGTGCTGTAATATACAGCCATGCCTGTCTGTCCAAGCGCTTGTTTAAGCCTTACGGCCGCTTCTTCTCCCAACGCTGTTCACCAATCAGCCAAACCTTGCCAGCCTCTTGGCCTGAGGACATGTCATCAGCAGACTCGTCCTCGTCACCCAGCTGAGCCAACTGCATGCGTGCATGTTTGCACTTTGTCAGCTTGTGACTTTGCTCAGCACTATGGGGCAGTACGGTACTGTATGCAGCATGCCATACTGTTGATGCCTTGGTCTGATCCGCCCTCATGAATACCGCCTGAGGGTTTCCATTCACTATCATCACCATCCACAAATGAAAGTGACAGACAGGCACACAGACAGGAATTCAAAAGACTGACAGGCTGACAGACAGGCAGATCAGACATGCAGGCTGCCAGTGAGTCAGACATCGGCTCACCAGCTTCTCCTCAAACGTAGCAAGGTCTGCAGGCGTCGCGTCCGCCTTCTTCAGTAGCTTCTTCCACGTACGCGTGTCACACACACCACTCTCAGGAAGGCCCTCGCATGCCTACAGTGCAGCACAGGCCGTGACAATGGATGGGACTCAACGTCAACTAGTGACACTAGGGATCTGGATGCAGCTGGCAGCACACAGCTTTCTCTGAAGTTTTCACACTAAGCAGGTGGATGCGCACAATTGAAAGGTGTGGGTGCCGCCGCAGCATCATGTCAAGGATATGCAGGGCCAGGACAACACAGTAGCACTCAAAGACCCAGCCATCCAACGCGACCACAGGCACTCAGAGCATGCGCACATCCAGGTCAGCAGGGCAGAGCGCAGTGCTCAGGCAGCCATGAAGTTGGCGCCCATAACTGGACACGCACCTGGAACGTTCTGAGCGCGTTCAACGTGCCATCCCCGAACTGCCACCACTGTAGCTCATCCTCGCCGCAGTGGAACCCGCCAGCCCCCAGTGCCAGCTGCAGCAGCCGCACCTCCTTGCCCCCGTCACCCTCCACCAGCACGGGCCAGCCATTGGCACCTGGCACTTGGCTGCTGCCACTTGGCCCCCCCTCATCCTCCATATCTTCTGACCCATCCCTTGAGCTGCTGGCTGTGGCAGCTGTGCTGCTGCTTGGCCGCACGGTGGGGGCCGCAACGTTGCCGCTCGCACGAATGGCAGCAAGGACATCACAGCCACATGCCCGATCCACCTGGGCTTTCACCTCTGCTGCATCTTCACTATCCAAGAGATACCCCCAAGTGGCAGCATCCACGAGGCCGGTCTCAGGTAGACCAGCAGCGGCCTGTGCATACAGCACTGCCTCGTGGGTGCCCTCTCCAAAGTACCACTCCTCACACTCCTCCTCTCCTGGATAGAAGCCACGTGCCACCAGTGCACCATGCAGGCGGCTCATCCATGCGATGTTGTCATCGCCCATGCACATCTGGGGAGGCAGGCCCTGCGGAGCATGCAATGGGGCACAGAAGGTCATGGGACTCGGCGCACGGTGCCAGAAGCCTCAACTTCAGGGTTGTGGTTTGATGCCTAGGGTTGCAGTGCATTTACGAGGCATGGAAGCAGCTGATGCGGAGTGCATGTGTTCCAGGGAGGCATGTCTGTACTGCATGGCTCGTATCATGTAAGGCAGCATGGCCCTGGCTCGTTCATGCTGATGGGTTCCCGGGCGCTGCCCAGCCTTTTTCCATGTGCCTGTTTCATCTGGCAGCTGTATCTGCCTGATTATATGACTTCTGGTGGGAGGTCACACTGCAGGCACATAACTGTTACATGGGCCGTGTAATTGCAGCAGAAAAGGGACTATGACTTCAATGGTCTCATCAGTGCTATATCGTCCTTACCACCCCAAACGCCCCAAATCACAACCCCAGATCATGGCCTCTGTCAAGCATCAAGTCACAACAACGGCCTGACCTGTCTTTTGCCGAGATTCAACGGCCTACTGTGTAAGTTTGCAGTGCGTACTTGGCGCAATTAAAGATACAGCAAGGGTTTGAGCTAGAAGCATTGCTTGGAGCCCAGCCCACCTGATTTACAACCACCTTACCCCTCACCCAACCCATCCAGTGACCGATCCAAAGGCACACAAATAGAGCCAGAACCATGACATGCTGAACGCCGGAACATCATCCGCATCGCCATGTCATGCCCCACCTTTCCAGCTATTGCCGTATTGGTGAGCCCCAAATTGCTCAGATGCACATTTCTATACCATCCCCCATGCACCCAATTGACAAAAAGCAATGCGACCGTGAAGTGTGCAAGCCGCAGAAAGAGAGTGTGGTATGGCGCGGCGACGCCATCAAATGTTGGTAGTGGCATGAACAATACAAGGCCTTGCCCTTGCAAGGCTGCGCTGTCACGCGCGCGTGATGTACAGCGCATACAGTCCCCAGCCCGCCACTGCGCCACTCAACACAGTGACGAGCCAGGCTAATTGTCAGGCACTCACGTTGACGGGCTCCTTCTCGCCCTCAGGGGCAGTAGCAGCCTTGGCAGTATCAGCGCCACTGTTTGAGGGCGTCGCCGGCTCGGCAGCAGTCGCTGCCTCCTTTGCCACGGCGGGGGCAGGAGTAGCATCAGGCTCGGCCACAACCTTGGCCTCCACAGCCTGAGTAGTGCCAGCCGCCTTGGACTCCTCCACCGCCTTGGGCTCAGCAGCTTCAGCGCTGCTGCCGTTGGGGGCCCCACTGTCGCTGCTGACAGCAGCAGCGGTAGCAGCGTTGTCCTGCGCCAGCCCCAGGGCCACCGTGTTCACGAATGCGGCACGTAGGTCGGGCTCTGACTGAAGCAGCAGCGCCCACATGACCTCGTCCACCAGGCCTGCAGTTGCATGCAGGATCATGACAGGGTCAGGACCGGCATGCAGCCAGCCACGCACCACACTTATGAGCTCGCCTCTACTGCATCCCCGCAGCCCAGGAGCCAAACAACAGTGTGCCCAGCTGGGATTTCCTGCTGCAGACCTGAAACCATCCCACCGCCAGCCCCGCCGTGCCTGCTCCACGCTGCGTACGGCACACCAGCCGCTGAACAGGCATGCATACGTGCATGGGAGGCAGCGGCTGCCCGGGTAACCGTGCAACTTCATGTGCGGACATGAACTTGACAAGTGCGGCCACATCTGCAAACAGAGATGAAGCTGCAGCTGAAGATGCAGCCATGCCCAGCCACAACTGCAGGAACAGGCATGTCACAGATCCACAGAGCGCATGCAGCGGACATGAGCGAAGCGCACCTGACACGGGCAGGTTGCGCGCCAACTGGAACGATCTTACTGCCTCGTCAGTGCCCCGCCCAAACTCCACAAAGTCCGCATCCCGGAACGTGGGGTCATAGCCCGCGCGCAGCAGTGCCGCGTGCAGCGTCTCCACGAAAAAGCCACCCTTGTCACCGCGGGACAGTACGGGTGGGCGGCCCTGCGTAAGGACCCAAGGATAAGCGAGGGATTAGTGGGTGCGATTAGTGCGCAGTGCTCTTCGTGCCTGCCAGGCCGCAACAGGTTGCACCGCAGAGACAGGCAGAGGGCAAAGCCCTCGTGAACACAGCCGCCTGGGGGATTGTCGGGGATTGTCAACCTTCCAAATCATGTCCCGATCTGGCAACCCTCTGCCATCATGCAATATCAGCGCTGTAAGTCGGCATGCTTGCAGCTGCTGCTGCACTCACGTCCTTAGCCTGCTTGGGCTCGGGGTCACCAGGTGAGCGGGGGGGCCCTCGGCTGCTGATCAGATCCTCAGGCGTCACGACTTCCTCCTCGTGCTCGTCATAGATGGCCGCAAATGAAGGGTTGAAAGTAGCGGATGGCGCGCCCTGGGGCGGCTGAGTAGTGGAGAAGAGAGCTGTCGTGGGTGAGACCTGGGGCGCAGGTGACGGGGCCGGCTCTGTGGGTGCAGGCGCTGGTGCAGGCGCAGCTGCAGGGGCGGCTGTGGAGCGCGCAGGCGTTGGGGCCGCCGTGCCGCCGCGCGCAGGGGCCTGGGACGTGGTGGTTGCGCGAGCGGGGATGGGGGACCGTTGGCTCGCTGGCAGTGGCGTGCCTGCTCGCACGGGGATCGGGGATGCCATGCTGGCAGGCCGTGTGGCGGCGTTGGTACCTGGAGCTGGCGGCGCGCTGCCGTTGGCCACCGCCTGAAGGATGTCCGAGTGTAAATCAGGCACGACAGCCATGAGCGCGGACCATGTGGCTGCATCTGCCACACCCGTGGTCGCCAAGCGCTTGTCCGTCTGGAAATCGATGATGGCCTGGTACGTGCCCTCACCAAACACCCAGCCCTGGACATCCTCATCCCCAGAGTAGTAGCCACTAGCCAGCAGGGCCACATGCAGCTTCTCCATCCACCATGCATTGTGGTCGCCTTTCTTCAGGGCGGGCAGCTGCACCTCTGCGGTCCATGCACCGGCCTGCACATAGCGCGCACATGCGTCAAGCCGCACAGGTCGGCATAGTCTGGCATGGGCAGCGCAGCGGGTGTACGTTATGACATATGAGCGAGCACACGGGCGGGTTGGTGACCATATGCGGTATATACATGGTAAGTGGTACATGAGCAGATGCCAGAGGGGGTAGCCAGGCAGCCGGGCACAAAGCTGCTCACCTGCTGTTGGGCCGGGCCGTCCACTGCCTGAATGGCGCCCAAGATGGCAGCACCCGGCATCTCCTGAGCAGGCGCTGCATACTGGGGCTGCTGCTGCGCTGCGACAGGTTGCTGCTGTGCTGCAGGGTACTGCTGTGCGGGAGGTGCCTGGCCAGGCAGCTGGGCTGCAGGCGCAGCAGGTGGCAGTGTGCCAGCCACGAAGCCGGGAGGCAGCATGGGGACAGCTGCACGCATCGCACAGCACACATGGCCGTGCCATTGTCAGGGTACAGGCAGCCTGGGGTTAACCGTGTTGGCTTGGACTCCATGCGGGATGCATGGTGCGCATTGCTAGTAATGCACAAACACTAGCAGTACCTGGGCCTTGGCCTCCAGCAAACGATGGGTGCGAAGCCACAACAAGCGAGATGAGCGCCTGCTGCTGGTCCAACAGCCTGTCCACCTGCGGCGGCATGTACAATGTAATGTTGCGGCAATCTAGAAGAGTAGGTGGGCTGCGGATGAAATACTATACCTGCTTTCTGGTCGCAATTAGCTCCATGAACAGCAGCCTCTCTCTATCGATGACCTCCTGCATACATCCGCGCGTTGATGGTCAGGTCAGGGTTTGGGTCCTCGCCCATCCACTAGTACAGCCAGAACCTACCGGCTCATTGCCAGGGTTCTGTCCTGGCTGCGGGCTGCCGGCTGCGCATTGCAGCCACGCCAGGCGCGCAGGTCTGCCAAGCACATTATGGTAGGATGTGCGATGGCCATAGCCCAACCCAGCCCGTCGTGACAGGCTTGTTTGAAGCATCATGCGCAGCACAATTGGCTGGAGAACGCCCACTGGGACATCAAACAAAGCGGCGGTCACACAGCCTACTCTGTGGCTGTCCTGCTTGTCCTGCCGGGCCACAGCCCATCGACATTGAGCTGGCGCATACTGGCGCACAGATGCAATTTAGCATGATCTGTCTCGTCAGTAGTAGCTCTCGATTGCAAAACTTCATGGGCGTCTTGATGCGCGCAAGGTAAAGCGTATCATCATGTTTGGGAGGCCAGCATATGATTTGCATCCACAACAACATGCACGCTTGCAGATTTGGCACATGGCTTGCATGGCTTGTATGCACCTCCCAGCCCCGCATTTGCAGTGGAGTAGGCTGAGGCAGGAAGCCACCCATGGAACGCAGACCTTGTCAAGCCCACTACATGACTCACAATCAAAATATACGGCACATCAACATATGCTGTGGCACGCCCAGTCAACAAATCTCATGCACAGTCCATTCATGCCACCAACCCTCAAGGCCAGGGTCAGGGCCAGATCCAGAGGGGGCAAGGGCCTCAAGGTCTTACAGCCTCAAAGCCCAAAATCACACAAAAGCCAATAAACATGCATGCTCATCACGGCACCATAACCTGCTGTCGCAACATTTGAGGTCAAAGAGTGACTAGTGACATAGCATCACACGTCCTCGTCTGATTTTGCACGACCACATGCACCCTTGCACCTCCACCACTCCATCAAGCCTAGTCCTCTCAGCACCCTTGCATCCCGTCCAGACGCATGCCCATATATTGTACACCTGCCAATGTACCCTCCTCTTCTGCGATGCCTGCTTCTCATGCGTGTACGCCACGCCATCAAGTCTTGCAACCCTGCTCAAGAACATTCAAACAGACCCTGCCTGCGTCCCGCTCGTTCCTTCAGAGGCTCAGCACAGAGAGGTCCATCCATGCTGAACTTACTTTGCAGCGTCCTTCATCCGATTGCGGCTTCAACCGCACCTCAATGCGCACAGTGCGCACATGTTGACAACCTCAATCACCGCACCCATGGCCCTTGCCTGCTATCTCATGCATTCATCCTCTACTAACTCAGCACCTGATCAGCCAATCATGGTGTACTGAAGTGACAGGAGCCAGCCAGAATGAAATCACGGCAATCTCAGTGCGTTGCACGTTAAACGGTGATGCTGGTCACGGCGTGCCGTACATTCAGCCTTTCCTACCTCAGGTTCTCAACTGCCACGAGGCGGCCGTTGCATGTTGCAATTGGGTTTGGATTCACGGATCGTGCCACCACATTGCGATTACGTCGCAAATGTATGTACAACTGTTGATTTGTGTAGAACGGCCATACAATACTGCCGAAAGTCAACGGCATGATCAGTGCCAGCAGTGCCTGTCAGCTGCAAATGGCAGCAACGGCCCGCCTGCGAGCAATCCTTATCCCAGTATCGTGTCCTGCCCTTAAGGGTATCCTTATCCATCACAATGCCACTTACTGCTGAGAAGCTGCATGGAAGCTCGGGGTGCTTGACACCTCACTCCCCTTCTGCCACCCCATGCAGCACGCCCAGCTGTAGCTCAGACGTGCGTTTTGCGAATAAGTCAGCTGTGCCCCCCAGCACATTGCCTGTGTCAGCTGATGATGCCCTCCCAAGGATTAGGGGCCCGCTACGGCCGCCGCGGTCACGGCTTGAGGGAGCGTCGCTGCTTGGTCCTCCACTGCCGCGGCTGCTGCGCATGCTCTGATTGTACGATAGCGCAGCTGAGCTGTTTCCTGCATCGCCAGCTGAATGCTGTACGTGTGAGCTTGGCGGGTTTATGCTGCCTAATGGCGATGACATGGCACTCACAGGCTCATCAGTTACCGTTGATGAGTGTGAGAGGCGTGATTGACGGCGTGCAAGGGGCTGTTGTAAGAGGTGGCTACCCGCAGCACGCGATCCCACAGGAGCACGCACGGACGCGTCAGGCAACGCCCTGGCCATTGTGATGGTGTTGCGTGATGTGGGCAGGGCGGAGGCTGGCCTTGGCCCTTGCTGCAGCTCTGGGGCGGGTGTGTAATGTGGGAGCTGATCGCTGTGCACGCGACGTGCCAGGGACGTGCTCTGCTCGCCATGAGCTGACACACTTGCCCGTGCAAGAGCCCTGTACTGGCTTTGAGCCCACGCCTCCAAAGGGTCAGCTCCCACCCGGTCGTACAAGCTGCGTGCGCCGTGTGGCTGCTGTGGGGGGCTGCTGTAGGCCCGGCCCATGCCAGGGCCATAGGGCGTGCTGCTACTGCTTTGCAGGCCCATGTGAAGCGGATCATCCACTGAGCCTGCAGGTTGAGGTGTGAGTGCAGCAGCTGCCTGCGGCGAGCTTCTGGGCTGCCTTGAGCGTGGTGCCGGCGGCGGCCACGTTCCATACACTGGCCCCGGCTCGTCATCGATTTTGATCATGAACAACAGCTGCTGGTCATCATGGTCCTCAAGCACCGCAGGTGCCTCAGTGCTGGCAAGATCCTCCATTACGTGCACCTGACGGATGAAACTGGTTGGTGCTGCTGCAGCTGAAACCCTGGACGCGGCATGCACCACCATGCCTGCTAAACGCAACCTGTCGCTGCGCTCTGGGGCCGAAGGCACCGTGCCTGGCTGCAAAGTGGCGTCTGTAATGGTGCGTGCAGGATCGGAGGAGCTCATACGCAGGGTCCCAGCTATTGTTTCCGTTGGCCCGGGATCATGGTGCTGAGTTCCGCACCAGAAGCACGCCCAGGCCCTCCCCAGCAGGGTCTGGGCAGGCATGGCGATCCTGCACACACATGTCGGGGGTGCATGTAGGACTCAGTTTATGTCTTTCAATGGCCTGTCCAAGATGCTACGCATTGATCTTGTGCACTACTGCATCCGCAATCCCCTTCTTCAGCGACCTTCATCAACACAACTTACTTCAAGCCTCAGCGTTCTGCGAATGGGCACATGGCGCTTTGCAGCGCGCGTGCTACCACACAGCCTACTTGCAGAGAGGGGAGGGATTAAAACTGAGAACTTGTGATTTCTCACTGGGAGGAGGGGGACAGAGAGCCTTCACACCGAACATCAACCCGCTGTCTGTGCAGTTTAGCAGCTGCGCGGGACTGAGCTGAGTGCCCACGTTGCCAAAACGAGACCCAGGTCTGGGTGGCTAGCAAACAACAAGCAAATCAACGCCAGGATGGCCGCTCGAGTGTCCATGTACGCTGCTGCAGATCTGCAGCGCAAGTCCATTATCATAGTCATCTTTGGTCCATGCTCTGAAGCATGCACTCGACCATGCACAAAAACTGACAGCGTGGCGGACAGCGCTCACATGCAAGTATTTGTTGTGGCCTGCGCTGCATTTGCTTATACCATCTGCTTGACATCAGGAAGAGCGTACAGGAGGAAGAGTGTCTGCAAACATATGAACGGCGCACACATTCATACATTATGTGCAGGACATAGGGTGTAAGGGGGGGCAGGGACTGTGAAGGTATGATTTTTTTTTTTACTACAAGCGTCTCGACGCTCATCATATATGCGTCACTGCTTGGCCGCAGGACACAGGGCCATTAGCCAGCGCCTGCTGCTCTTGCACCAGTCCCATGCATGCACTTGCTCTCATGACCAACACTTCATGTCTGCCTCTTGCACGCAACTCCGTCCTAGCCAGCCGTGCACATGACCATGAACGATGTACAACTGGCTCTCCTCGGTGTGTTTGTTTGTGGGGGGGGGGGCACTGCACCCCTCGCAGCATCAATCCCAAGACCTGTGTCGCTTGCATGCAAGCAGCATGGCAGCTCGGGAGGGCAGGAGCACCTGCATTGATGGCACCTGCACACTGTACTGCCACTGTACTGCGCAGCCTTCAGCCAAGCATACACCAGCTTTATGATCCAACATCCTGTTTGCCACCCTCCCGTGCAACTTGGCACCGTGACAGCCCCTCAACATGCGTACACAATCCTTGCAGCAGACAGGCAGCGTCCGGGCAGCATACCCAGCTGTCATGATGCTGCTTGCCCTGCAGCGCCTGTCCCACCCAGCAGGTACTCCTTCTTCAGGGTGTACAGGTCCTTGAGAGGCCCTGCTTTGTTGAGCACCGCGATCTGCAGCAGCAGCAGCAGCAGCAGCAGCAGCAGCAGAAGCGCAGCGGCAGCCGTAGGGCCGCACAGGGTTGGCGCGTGCCGCAGCTCACGTGACAAGTGCAGCAGTACAACAGCAGCCTGCCATCAGGGGGCCTCACAAACGAGAGTAATAACAAAAGAACAACACAAGTGAAAGTGCAGCCACAGTAACCAGCAGCCATGTCCTGTGGCTGGTTTAGCCAGATTGAAGCACTACCACAAATCATGCCACTACGCAGCACTCCGAATCCCGAGCACACAGCACTGCTGCAGGCACTACCCAAAACAAGTGCAACAACGCAACACCAGGACTTACCCCCTCTAGCACTGTCTTGAGGTGTGGCCCTGGCTGGTTCGTCTCCTTCTGCAGCTGAGTAAATGTCCACTGGCTTTGCCGCTCAAACAGGCGGAACAGCTCACGCTCTAGCACAGGCGCCTCAGCACGCACACGCTTATTGTCCTCGCGTGCCTTGCGCACCTCCTCACCCTGCATGCCAGTTTGTTTGCGGTCCGCGCGTGATGTGTACCAACGCACACACAAGGCAAGGCCCTCCCCACAACGAAACGTGTGCTGGATTTACAGCAGCAGGTTGCGTTCACAGGTGCGCTGACGTGACGTGCGTGTATCATCTGTTCACTTGCATGCTGAGCACGCGCCCCAAACAGTGGAAATAGTAAACAATGTGGCCCGTGGAAAAACCCTGATGAGGTGGACAATCACAAGCTCAACTGTACGTTGCACGGATCTCAGCTGATCAACCATGGTGGTGGAATGGCCTGATACCAAGCCCTTGCCTGAAAACTATGCGCAGCATGTTGCGCGTGCCCTCGGAAGCCCCGTGGCCTTATGGTCCTCCCCATCACACACCTTGCGTTTTGCGTCAACCTCTGCTGCGCGCTTGCTGGCCAGTACGCTGAGGTGGTTGGAGCGGTTGTCCTCAAACTGCCGCACGACACGTGTGCGCAACGCGGCCTTGATGTTACGGTCCTTGGACAGCTTGCAGTACTCGGCGTCCACGTGCAACAAACCCTGCGCAGTACAGACGCCGTATCGCAGACAGTACAGGCAGTACGTGGAACATGGCGCTCGTGGCCGCACATGGAGGCTGGCGGGTACATCAGAAGGGCTACGCTTGCCAGCTGGGGTGGGTGTGAGCGCTTGCAATGTCAATGCGGGCAATGCTTGCTATATATTATACCAACGGTTTGCTGCTCCACACAGTACAATGTCACATTCCCGCCCTGCTGCACACATCATCGGCACCACAAGTGTGGCTGCCGCTGTAACTGTTGCATGCCGTGAGGAAGCCCACCTTGCCATCTTCAAGCATCACTGGTGTGGCGTTGAAGCTCACATCCACTGTGCCTTCCGCCTCTGTCATGGTGCAAACACAACAGGCCCAAATGTTACAGTCCTGCTCCACATGCACCTAAACTAGGCTGGGCATCTGTCCAGGTGGTTGCCAAAAACGTATCTGTTAGCTCTTGCACGTAGCTCTTGCCTGTAGCTCTTGTATGTAGCTCTTGCCTGGATCCCGATCCTTGAAGCACCCCATCTGTCCATGCCCCCCTTCCCCCCCCCATCCACCCCGCCCCCAAACACACCCGGAACGGCAGGCGGCAAACTGTTTGTCATCAGCCAGCTAATGCTGCTCAACTCACTCATTGTCGTGGGCTGGTCAGCCTCGCCAGGGGGAGGTGCCGGCCCGGTAGATTTGTATGAGAACGCCACCACCATGCCATCCCCCCCTGAAGTCAGCTTGGCGAGACGGAACATGCGCGGTGCACTTGGCTGCTGCGCAGGCCCGCCGGCTGCAGGGGGCCCTGCCACAGAGAGAGTGAGCTCTGTCGCCTTCTTGGCCTGGTGCATGCGCATGCAGTTATCATGGGGCATCCAAGGGCAGCAGGTGGTCAGCCAGGTGGCGCAACATGAGGTGGCGCAGGGCATGACCAGGTTCAAATGCGCCCCACTGAAAGCTGGCCCTGCCTTGACAGCTGCCGCACCATCTGTTGCAAGCTTTCTATGCGCATCTATGTGTGCAATCGGCATGCTGCGGCACTGCAATTTGCAGTGGACTTGGCACAGCCCTTGATTGCGCCTGCACCAGACGCGCATACCTCGCCAATTTCCTTTTGAGCCACCTTCAGGCTGCCCAGCTGCACATGCATATCATCATCCTCCAGATTGTCGGGGTTCATGGCCTGCTCGCACAAGGGCCGCCATGCTTGTGCCACCGAGTTGGGTACCTATGCATGGCACCGGTGACAGTGCAGCACGCTTCCTCAGCTGCAGTGCAGGTGCTGCATGTAGCTGCATGTGTGTGCGGGGTGCACCGCCATGCAGGCCTGTACATGCATCCAAGTTCCTCAATCCTGATGCTTCAGCGCATGCTCGCCTTGACGAGCCAGATCTTCTTATTCAGTTGCGCGAGCTCTAACCCTTCCGACATGGCGGTATCGTAAAGAACTCCCGGGTTTTTCAACAGATCATGGCAAGCTACATGTATGCACAGCAGTGATGAAAACTGTTGACTGACTCGATTGGTGCGCAGCACGATTTTGAGCCAGCTGTGAAATTTGCATCACTGCATGCACACCTGTGTATCATGTATGACCGCTGCAGCCCGTTGCAGCATGTCAATCTGCTGGCCGGCTGTGCGGGGGAAACTCAAACCGAGACTGGGAAGCACATCGTTACAGCCATATCCGGAGTCCACACATTTCAGGCTTGCCAGCCACACTGACATTGTTGGGCCCTTGGTATCCACCTGCTGTGCACAGGGCCCCGGGCCTCCCACACGTGCGCGCGCACGGCGGTCGACACTATCCGCTGCTTGCGTCACAACACCATCATCAATGCTCCACAAAGCCTACTTCTTCATTTATCGCCCATGTTTGCTCTGGCATGCATGGACCCGGCACACTCGCATGGCGTCCCTGCACCCCATCACCGTCGCCCATGCAGTGTGCATGGTACCAAAAACACCTGGCACTACCTCATCAACGTTCAAAACTCAATCCTGTATGCATGCTTCTTCTCCTTGGGCTTCCCTTGTGCTGGCTCTATTGACCAGGTGCATGCCTGGATGGCATCTGGGTCCTCTCCTGTGCACACCCCGCGCATCATGTCCGATCCCACCACCACCGTCTGTCCAAACTCAAAGACGCTCGCGGGCTTGGCGGAGTTGGCATCCTCCACCACAGGCATGCTCTGCTGCGTTTGAGATCCTAACAACTGTGTTGACTGGCTTGTAGATGTGGCTGGCTCAGTTGTCTTGCTTGCTGCTGGTGTGGCACCATCCTTCTTCTTGTCGTCTTTGCCCCACCCAAACATTGTGACTGGGTATAGTAGGCTAGGCAGATCCACCGTGATCCGGCGTGAACAGGGCCAAAAGCACTCACATGCAGTCACACGGTGGCACAAGTACAAGTCCGTTCGTGTGTCCGTTCTTTTTCACTCACAACGTAAAGACCACGGATTGCTATAAGCGGACATCTGCTGTTGGATGCGGTGTAGAGCCAGCAGTACATAAACAAATCAGGTTTTTTTCCACAGCCTGCGGCACGATGACGCTGCAACAGGCATACAGAAGGTTAATCGTGGCCAGCGGGCACGTAGCCACTTCTCAAGTACTGCAGGGTTCTCATCAGACACAACTGCTTGCGGTGCTGCAACATGCAAACCCGCGTCACTATGGTACGAATGACTTTTTCAGCATGTCGGAGCACTGATGGCTTGGATTGTCCAGGGATTTGATGCAACCTCTTGAATGTGTAGCTGTCGTGTCGAACCTGGCATTTGCCAGCATGACAGAGTTGCTGGATGCGCTCAGGAGCAGGCAGGTGAGAGGATGCATGCCCAGATCTCAAGAGCGCGAGAGCGCATGGACCACCATGTTCGCACCTGGGCTTGGCACCTCTACGGTCCACATGCGTCCTACAGCCGGATTTGATCACTGGTGCATGATGCTGTGCTATGCAGCTGGTCAAATCACAAGCAGTCTATAACACAATGGCGGCGCTAGACCGGGCCGCATTTGCGCATGCATATACCGTGAGTTTAATGGCAAATGCCTGCTGCCAGCTGCCGGTGGCGCTTTTCGTTCTGCATGCTGCAACAAGCAACAAGCATGCAGCTCCAATGACTGCGTCTCTGACATGACCAGCTGATGATGGAAGTCTGCACGTACAGCAACCCATTGCTTCGGCTTCCTGCCACCACCTAAACAGTGCTCCCATCCTGTTTCCTGGCAGGGCATTCCCCGCAACGTGGCGTACCTGGTCAGTGACCGTACTGTTACTGCCGCCTGTTACCTGTTATTGAATGCCGCACGCAAACAAGAACGCAAACGCGTCACTGTCGGATGCCACTTCACGGCGTGCATACGATTATAATAACAGGCTAGTGTGACGATTGCTCTGGCATGCTGCGTCCTCTCCATGATGCAACTGCAGGATGGCAGCGTGCCAATTGGCCAGAGCCAACACATCTCAGCGCCCTCTCTCCACGCCATGGCCCTGGAGCTACTGCTTGATCACCTGCAGCGGCCAGGGGCCCGAGCGCTGGACATTGGCAGCGGGTCTGGCTACCTGGCAGCTGCATTTGCGCTGCTGAACAAGGGGGGCCATGTGGTGGGCGTGGAAAAGCACAGGCGGCTGGTGGACGCAGCGTACCGCAACATCATGGTCACACACCCGCAGCTCATTGATAAGACGCAAGGTGGCAACATTGAGCTGCTGCACGGTAACGCCCTCAAAGGTGCGGGGTGCGCGTGTGTGCGTGGGCGGGGGCGGGGCACGGGCCTGTGGGCGCCAGCAGCCGGTTAGTTCCAGCAACTTGTCACTTGTGAAGTATCAATGTTGGCGCCCCTGCCAGACGAACACCACTGCAGCACTACTTCGCCATGCAGTTTTGTTTTGCGGCAAATGCGCACCAGAAACAGCTTGCGTGCATGATCCGGCATGCAGAGCAGCATACGCCTGACAGTAGCCCGCCCTGCCTTCGGACTTCAGTTTTGTGTGGGCCTGCTGCTCGTGGCTGATGCACTGCAGCTGGCTTCTTTGACGGTGAGAAGCCGTTTGATGCAATCCACGTTGGCGCTGCATCGGAAGAGGTCCCGCAGCAACTGCTGGATGTGCTGGCGCCAGGGGGGCGCATGGTCATCCCACTGGGTGGGCCAACAGTGCTGCAGGTGGGCTGTGGGCTGACCAGTGGGCTGATTGTACTGCAGTACTGCAGTGTTTGTTGGTGCGCATGCCTTGCACCGATGGCTGGATGTATGGAAATACCAGACCACGGCGCTATGGTACTTGGGCATGACATAGCATGATGTGCACGCATCCTCATACACGCAGCCAGATCACAATCGCTGTCTGCAGCGGCCTCCGAGCATCTTCCGTTGTGCTGCCTGACCATGTGGAGCTGCTAACCATGGTGCATCACACCACACGCAGTGGCTCACTGTCATGGACAAGGCTGCTGATGGAAGCATCAGCACGCGGCAGGAGGCACAAGTCAAGCTCACACCGCTCACACCCCCAGCGGCAGACAAGATTTGGTAGTAGTATCAGGCTGGCAGCTTGGCACGTTGTCAGGCACTGTGGGCAGGAACTGACCGACTGAACGTTTTCTGTTGAGTTACAGTCCTTGACCAAATGTAGGTTTGCTCACGCATGGGGCTGCCGATGGCAGCTGTGCCCATGGAAGCTGCGAGCGCTCAGCTGTAAGATCACAGACCTGCCTCCCACACAGCTTGCAAAACGGTAGTTTTGTGTCAATGCTACGGTGTCAGCTCGACTTGCTTCCCTTGTGCAGTAGGCTGAGCTTGTAGAGGTCACGCAGGTCAGTCACCACAGGCGTGCCCTCCGCCACATGGGCTGTGGGGCTCTGCACATGCAGCAGCACTCGCACCATTGCAAGGCACTGCCCTGCTTAAGCCAAAGGTCATGGACAGCTGTGTGGGTTGCTGACAGGTTTGCATGCAAGGCAGTGCGCCTACTGTCATAGCAACACAATAGCATGCAGGCCGGGAGCACTATGGCGATGTGTGCAGTCAGCATGCAACCAACCAGCAAGCCCCCCTAGCCCATCGGATCCACACACACCTCATCGCCGCTGGATACTTCTGCCTCACTGTCTGTGTCCTCATCAGGCCCAACAAACTCAGCCCAGGCTGTCTTCAGCCGGCGCGATGCCACTGCCGCTGGCGGTGCAGCCGCTGTACTGCTGCCCAATGCCGGCACATGTGCCAGTGCACCGGCATCACTTGGCTGCGCATCCTGTGCATGGCTGGCAATAACCGCATCCCCTGCTAGTGCTGCTGGGAGGGGATATTCAGACTCGGTAGCTGCTTGTGGATGAGATCTGCTGCCGCTAATGCCCAGATCTGGGGAATGTACCTGTACAGAAGCTGGTGGCTGATTATCAGGAAGTGCTGCCATCTCCAGCTCGTCTAAGAGGTGGTGCGCAACACGAACCAGCATGGCACGTGGCGACGCGCAATGGCAGCAAGGCATGGTCGCGCCTTCCGTCGCCACAGTGGCTGCATCCATTTGGAGGACGGGGTGGCCGAGGTGCTAGGTTTTCTGAGAGCCCCCTGATTGCTTTGCTGCTTGTGTATGTACAATAGCACTGTGCATCGCAGTGGGCCTGTCCAAGGAGTGTGCCTGCATCTGCAGACCCCCACAGATATGCTGCAAAACCAGCGGCTGGAAATGCTTGGACCCGCCAACATGCGGCATGCAAGGTTCGCGGTTGTGCGGTGGCGTCTTAAACAGTACGCCCAGAGCTGCAGAGCTGCTCCCTTACATGTTTGAACAAGACATAGTGCAGCTGATGCAGACGGTTACATGATCCAGCCAGCACAAGCTTGGTGGCTTCCTGCTCCTCAACACCCCTCCTCTGCCAGCCTCTTCCATGTGTAACGGCCCCACAACTAAGCGTTCACAGATTGGACACTAGAACAGCTTGTGCAAATGAAGAGTCCTGCACACATGGCTGACTCGACGCGTGCCTACCTGTACAACAGTTGCGTGAGCCTGCTAGGGCTGCCGTGCTTGCGCAGCGGCCCTCATGCGCTGTAAGAGCTTTATCTTTTCAACTAAAAGCTGCGCCAGCTGCTGGGCCAGCTCAGCTTCCTGAGCGAACTCAGTGATTGCGTGACGTGCAACATACTCAGCTGTCCACTGCAGGTGCTGATATGCCCTGCTGATGGCCTCGATTTCACTGCGAACACACCGAAGCAGGAACAGACCGCTGTCATGATTCAGAGACCACCTCCATCGTGACAACGAGAGAGGGTGCAGACCAGAGATACCAGTAGGACTGCCACAATCATCTCAAATGCGCTGCCAGCAACACAAGCTAGTGTATGGGGCTATGGGCCGTGGAGCTTGAGGAATGCATTCTAAAAGGGGGTAAGGTGAGGAGCACAGGAAGAGACGAGGCGGGCCCACATATCATGCAATCAACAAGGGTTGGCTATGGCATGCCGCGCTATCTACTGCTGTACTGGCAAGCAAGAGAAGGACTGCTACGTTGCTCAACAGACGGGGTTACAACTGCCTGCAGCTGCCGCGCCCCACCTTGTGCTTGTTTCAGTGCTCACGCCGCAGCGGTGCACCACACGGCCAAGGCTGAATGACGCGATCAAGAAGATGCGCTCTGAGTCAGCATCCACCCGTGTGGGCAGCGGCGCATCTGGGTTACCTTCAGGGCGGAAGGAGTCAATGAAGGCGGTGTAGTAGCGGGTGGCCGCAGTCGCTAGGGCCGCTGCGCCCTGTGGCCGCACGCACACATACAACAAGGCACAGGGAGCACATCGATATGTTTGTACCATGCACATTCACACGAGATGTACATTTGTATCATGAATGTACCATGGCAAGTATTCATGGTACCACAACTCAATGAGAGCAAGGCAGTGGAGCCGCTTGGTGCTGCGGCATCTCAAGTGCCAATCTGCCATTCGGCCATGGCAAAGCAGCTCATCAAGGGATACTGGCGGGCTCACACTCGAACACCCAGGTTGCACCGTCCTACCAAAACTGTTCCCAAACGATGAGGTATGGCATGAAAGCGCACCTTGACACTGCCTCCCTTCTCCTCCACCTCTGATCCGCTCAGCTTGGCCTCCAGCGCGTCCCGCCATGCATTGCCCAGCTCCAGGTCAACGGACCTGAGCAGTACAGATGACGTAGCACAGCAGTACAGCGGACCCGCAAAACAGGCAGGATTTAAATTAGGATCCAGGCAGGATCCAAATGCAACAGGTTTGTATGTCCATCACACCTTTGTAGTGCAACAGCCAGACGCCAGCTGGAACAGAAATGAAACCAGCATTCCAAATGGACCGAGAGCACTAGCACGCACCGGCTCAGGCCCAAGAAGTGCGCAGTGTTGAGCGCGCCATGCAGCGGCTCCAGTTTGGAGGCACGCAGCTTGTGGATGGCCACGCGGCGGCCAGAGTTGACTTCAAAACCAGCCAGTAGCCTGTTGCAGGGCATGCGAATAGCGTGGACACGGCACCCTGAGTGTGTGTGTTGCGTGCTTGCGTGCTGCCAGGGTAATGTGCTGGGTGGTGCGCCGAATGGTACACACACACACTTCATTGCACCCTACCCTGTAACGAGGATAACACCTTACCTCTCCTTGTCTGCACATCTGCACATTCAAGGAGAGATGTGCATTTGAATACCATCTGCATGCTGACCTGCACAAGTTGGCGACGTCCAGCTGCGCGTTCACATTCTCCGTGACCCAGCCCTCCAGCTGGTAGAACTCGAGCGCGGCCTTGAAGTGTGTCATGGCATCGTTGAAGAGGTCTCGAGCTGCGGGGAAGTCTGATGCCAGTGCGGCCTTGCCCCAAGGGAGGGCCGCAGGGTTGGGCAGGTGCGGTGCGAGCGATGGGAAGCTGTGCAGCAGCAGCAAGCATGACACGTAACTGACACAATTTGGAATTGAACCACGGGTCCCGGCAGCAGCTGGGAGGCTCATGCACCCATGAGGCGTACGGCTACACCACCCAACCCACACGCACACAGGCGGCATAACTTCATCATCCATGGCAGCAAGCCCTTGAGAGTAGGTCCCACATGATGCGGCATGAGCCGTGGCGCATGGTGTCTAGTTTCTGTACCTTGCAGCTGTTATGAGTGAGCAGCTGAGCACTGATGTGTGGCACCAACTGCCGGCCCTGTGAGCATCAGTTATCCGGCCCTTCGACGCGCCGCACCTGAGCAGGTCTGGGAAGTGGTCCACGCTTGGGTATGGCATCTCCGGCTCCTGCCCCTCCACCACATATGCATGGGACACAATGAGGCGGCACAGCGACAGCTTGGCCCATGCCATGTGGATGTTGGCGGCCACGTCATCGTCCAGCACCTGGGAGCGGTACACAGAACGAGCGGCAGTACGCAGGCCAGGTGGCAGTACGGAGTGGGTGCACCTTACAGGCATCAGTGTGTGGGCAGCTGGTCGTAGACAATTGGGCGTGGAGCTCTGCACAACTAGGAGCTCCAGCCGTCCAGGAGAGGCGGTGCAGGCCCCAGGCACCAACACCCTGTAACAGTGTAAGCAGCGTGCCGTGGCCCAGGCGGACATGGCTGCACACACACAGATCAAGTCCACTGGACTGTCCATGCTGGCCACCCACCTGCACGCCCTTCTGTTGATCTGCCACCTGCTGAGCCGCCGAGATGCAGTACTGCCCCAGAGCAAATGCATTCTCAGATATGTAGAAGCTGGCCAGTTGCAGGCAGTTCTGGACCCAGTCGTTCAGCTTGTACTCGCCTGCATATGGGAAGCACCAGCCACACAGAAGTGCTCACCAAGACAGCATAATGATGTGTATTTCGACCCCAGCAACAAAGATCATGCAGGCATGGCCACTGACAGCACGCCACCAAGTGGCGTCCAGGGACGCATCGGCAGGGCAGGTATGAGCACAGGATGACCAGTGTGAGCACAAGTGATTTCGGTATTCCCGCGTACTTGCTCAGCCCAACCCTTCCATTACCGAAGTGTGGCGTATACCATACTATAGGTTGGCAGCCAGCAGTACAAGAGTACATAAGTTGTGGCGAAGGGCGCACCTGACGCGAGCTGCCTCTGGAGTGTGGCTGCACAATAGAGCGCTGAGCGGTCCTTTCGGCCCGCGTGGCCCTGCACCTGTGCCATGTAGAAGAGGCTGGTGGTATAGCCGGCTTCCAGGGCCGCCAACCGAGCTGCAAGTTCAAGGTACTCTGGTTGTTTGCCGCTGGGATCCTGTGCTTCCTGCTGTGCGCCTGCGGCGACACGTGTCTTGACTGACTCGTACAGGTTGACTGCTTTCTCCAGCCACTGCAGGGATACCTCAAAGTCACCGCGCTGACTGTACAGTGCACCCAGTGCGTTGTAGCACTCTTGTGCGAGCACCTCAATGTTTGTGCTGTTGTTGTGACTAGGGCTGGTACTTGAGGCCCCTGTTGATGCGGCCGCACCTGTGCTGTCTTGTGCAGCCGCACACTCTGCAAGCCCAGTGTCTGCTTTAGATTCAGCTGCATTGGGCTGCGTGCCATTGTCTGCGCTGCCATCCGTCGTGCCGGTCTTGGTTGGCTGCGATGCTGCAAAGCTGAGTGTCTGGCCTGCAGCTTGTGCAGTCTCCAGCTGAGACAGGCCTTGCTTCACGCACGCTTCACCTTCTGCAAGCAGGTCTGTGTCCAGCAGCACCAGGCCGCGTTTGGCCATCAGTACAGCCAGCTGTACAGTCACATGGCTGCTGTGCTGGCTGTCAGCATGCTGCGTGCTGAGTCGTTCATGCTCCTGCTTGAGCAGATCAGCTGCTGCATACTTGTGGTCATAAGGCCTGCTCTCATCCTCCTCCACTGCCTGCATTGCCTGCCCCTGCTTCAGCACCTCTTCCACCTCCGCCAGATCCATGCTGCCGTAACAGCTCGCTGCCGATTCTTATCTGTCCGCAGATGTTATAATGCAGAAAAAGAGGGAGTGCAGCAGCAGCACGGTTCCAGAGAGATCACCAAAATTAGATTATGGCGGCACCCAATCCTCAGCACTGAGCAAAAATATAATAACGCAAGCACAAGCAGGCTGCGCATGCACCTACCTGGTCACCGACCCTGTCCCATGAGGGTTTGGCATCAATTTAATTCCGTGGGACATTGAGTACGAGATAACCCCTTGAGGGTGTGTATATGCATTATCTGTGGGGGAAGGCTACACATCGAAGTAGAGTTTCACGCGCCCCACGCACGAGCGAAGCGAAGGAGACCTAATGACAGCAGATGCGCCCGTGAAGGTAAGAACCAAGCATATAAGCACAGGTATAAAAACGAAGGAACTCAGTGGGCCACGGTATCGTGTCTATGCAGTAGCGAGATGCATTAACACAGACTGTGTTCATTATTTTAATGCAGGGCATAATGCTTGCGGAAAGGCCCAAGCCGAGCACCACAGCCCCAGCAGCATTCATTCCGTCATCGGGCACGGAGGCCATGCAACCGTGGGGCTTATCGCCCGTGAAGAAGGCAAGTAACTGGGCAAAAGTGCAGTACATTCTGCATGTTCCTACTCACAGCATGCATGCATGCTTGTCGGCACTCCTGATTGCGTGCATGCATGCAGCAGATGCTCCACAGCAGGTGGATGGTGGCCGTTCATGCCGTGCTTGATGCATGATGTGCTGAGGTTGTTGAGCCTGCCTGCCATCCACCACAGGTGATGGTGAGCGAAGTCATGGAGAAGCCTCCTGGAGTGAATGCGAAGCACAAGAAGTGGGTCAAGCAGCTCGACCAGACCCTTTCATCCCAGCGTGAGCAGCAGGAACTGCAAGCAGCAGCAGCTAGGGAAAAGGAGGAGTCCCTGAGGGAATTCACATCAAAGCTGCGCTCAGCCATCTTAAGCGGGGAAGAGGTGGGCTTCTGGAAGCATTCCACCACTGTCAAGGAAGACAAGAGGGAGGCAGCAGCAGCAGCAGCAGCAGCTAGCAAGGCAGAAGGGCCACAAGCAGGCACGACACCGGCCGCAGCTGTACCAACAGGTGAAGACATCAAGGCATTTGTAGACAGTGTGTTCAGAGAGGCAGTCATGGTGGCGTCTCCATCCCAGCCAGCTGCTACCTCTACATCACAGCCAGCAGCACCTGCAGGTGCAAGCACAGACAGCCCAGCAAGAGCATCTGCCACTAGAGCAGACGAGGACAAGCCCAAGGCTGCTGCTGGAGCTGCGAGGCCAGAGACTCCACCCAAGGTGATGCAACACCCTCTATCCGACTTGACCGCAGGCCGCGGCATACTGTTACGATATCGCATCTCCGTGTGTTTTAGCAGGTGGCCAGTGCACATGTGCTGCACTTCTGCTGCACCCTTGCATCCACAAACTTCCTGCTTTCTGTGCTCTCGCACCCAGCAACACGGCTGCCTAACCATTACCACACCTCCTGTACCTTCTTGTGTGCACAGGCCGGCAAATCGGCAAGCAAATTAGCGGCCAAGCCGGCGTGGGCGCTCAGCACATCTGAGGTGGAGGCTGTGGAGGCTGAGGAGGAGGCTGGACTGCTGGACTTTGCACAGGGCTTGGATTTTGAGTCAGCTATGGACAAGATGAATGACGAGGAGCTGCAGGCTGCGTTGGGGGTAAGAGCTAACAAATGACCAAACAGCTGATCATGCAGCTGGCTGTGGCATGTGGGAGAGGGTTGAATTCGGGGTGCTTTGGCAGTTGCATATTGTGTGCCAAGGACTTGAGGCGTGGTACAACCATGGCATGCTGAGATGCGCTGCACTGGGTCGTCTGTATGGCTACTGTGTGTTGTACATAACGCATAGAAACACCATCACTCATGGTCCGTTTGGACGTGCGTGCCCTGGGTGCAGGCGCTGCAGGAAGCAGAGGAGGCGCAACAGGCTGGGGATGATAAGGCGTGGCGCAAGAACTTTGTGCGCGCGATGAACCACGTGGCACTGAAGCGTGCGCAGGGCGCGGCGCAAGCCGCCCACGCGCGCGCAGACCGAGGCGACACCGCATCTGTCGCAGGGGAGTCTGAGGGCCATGCGAGCAACGTCACACGCAGCACGCTGGCGAGCAAGCTGAAGCAGGAGGCTGGGGCCGCAAGGGCTGCGGTCCTGGCAGCGAGGGAAATGGACAAGGGATGGGATGCGTCGACGAAGGCGGGGGATGACGTGGCGCACATGGACGCATCTGTCAATGAGGCAGAGGAGTTTCTGCGTGAGAACCCAGACATGAAGGGGGTGCACAGCCTGACGAGCGTGCGCGCGCTGCTGACAAGCAGCCGAGGTCAGCCGGCAGGTCAGGCAGGGGCTGTCACATTGGGTGGAGGCTTAAAATGATGCTGTAGATCTGGTGATGCTATGTACGCTTGCAACCTGCGCAAGCTGTGTAAGCAAGCTGGTGCAGGCGTACTTGCATGGTACACGCGGCGTCCCTAGCATCACGATCCATGAGCCATGCCGTCAGCCTGCATGAACATTGCACACACACAACCAGCACCAGGAGCACCTGCACCCAGTCACTTCTGCTGGACTGCCGCACTGTGCATGATGACAAGACTGCTGGACGGCCCTGCCGTTCGTATTTTCGCCGTGCGTCACATGTGGCACGCACCACAAGATCTGCCCGTGCACAAACCTCGCGCTTGCGCAGCATGACAACCCCAAACAATGGTCCTCACCTGTGCCCTCACCCGTTCAGAATACTTCAGATGCAGCTGAAGAATGTGGAAGCCTCGCATAAAGGTCACGATCTGCCTATAAATCCAGAGCTTGGAATACGGTTGAGGTCGAAATACGGGTGCAGAAAATACTCCCTGCGATAGTACTTGTGTGCTGGCGCGCATAAACACCCTGGCGGCCCCTGCTACGTGCCAGGTGCGCTATTTTTAGACTGCAGCTGTATGCTGTGTCGTCAGCTCGTACCCTCATCACGGGTAAGGTTTGACAGGGCCCGGCAGTGTCTGCTCCCCTGCAGTGAGGGAATGGCGCAAGAGCTGGGGCACGGCCACTGGAATGCATCAGGGTATGCATGGGACCCTGTCAAGCTGGAGCCCCACAGGCAGCAGGGGCCCGAGGATGAAAGTTGGGATGACGAGGAGGATGACGGTGCGCAGATGCCTCTTTGTCTGATGCATCATGGGGCGTGAGTGTCCATGCACACCGGACAGGCTAATGGAACAGTGCGTGCAATGGATTGAACAGTGCATCACATTGTGCTTGCGTTTTGTATGCAGGTCCACGTGCACGGAACTGGCCTGGCGTGCAGCCTTTGCACAATCTGGTCTCCCACAAGAACTTCTGCAAGTTGCCCAAGGGGCCGCTCATCTGCCAGGTGCGTGCAGGGGTTGAACCTGGGATCGGGCTGGGCTTGATGTGATGCACCAGCCTTTACCCTTTCTGCGGTCTTGTTTCAGGTGGAAGGTTGCGGGAAGGATTTAACCGTCGAGAAGTCCTATTACCAGGTGCGCAACAGAGTCCCATATGCCAGCATGTTCTTGTCAGTCTCAGCGCATGCAGCGAGACTGATGCTCCAGCTGCTCTGCACATCTAAGACGCTGCCTAGCATGGTTACATCATCAACCAGTGCTTTCTTGTTGATGATTGGCTGACTGCACCCTGCCGCTGGCCAGCGCCGGTGGGGGTCAGTGGTGCCAGCGCCCCACTGGCTTCTAAGGATCTTCTCAAACTTCGATAAAAGAGGCCGTCACAATGCGTCATGAGCACATGGTATTTACAGCTCCGTGCAGCTCGTGCGCCTGCAAGCCTGACACATTGGCCACCTGCATGCGCCTGCCCCTGCCCTGTGCAGCGCTACAGAGTCTGTGGATCACACTTGAAGATGCTGTCGCTGATGGTGGACGGGAGGCCCAGCAGATTCTGCCAGCAATGGTGAGGAGGCATGGGGATTAAGTGGTGTGCCCATGGGTGCACAGACCATAGGTTCGGGAGCATGGGTACGGCGCTTCCTTAAAGTACTTGTGTGCGCAGTTAACAAGAACTGATTTGCGCAAGTGCTCAATTGGGTGCTGGGACACTGTGAGGGCGGGGCTGTACCATGGGTCTCATGCGAAGCCACGCCAGTGTGCATGGGTCAGCCTGTTGCATGTACCGGTATGTGGCTGTACCAAATCAGGCTTCAAATGCTGAGCGAGCTGCGCACACAACAGCTGCATGCACGGCACACATGCACTCAGGAAGTTCTTGTGTGTGTGTGTGGGTTGGGTGGTATAGCCGTACACCTCATGGGTGCATGAGCCTCCCAGCAGTTGTTGGGACCCGTGGTTCAATTCTAACTGTGTATGCATGGTGCGATCCTGTGCACGCAGCGGGCGATTCCATGAGCTTCAAGACTTCGACGGCAACAAGAGGTGCGCTCGCAACGCATGTCACCCTTCCACGCACATGCAGCGCACATCAGCATGCACAGGCGAGCTGTGTGCGTGCCAACGCCAGCATTTGCAAACACAGCTGTTCAGATCCGAGCTGCTGGTGAGCCCACCGTATGTTTGTATGTTGCGATCGCAGGAGCTGCCGCTCCCGTTTGGCTCAGCACAACGCGCGCCGCCGTAAGCGGGAGCCTGCCGGACGTAGTGCAGCGGGGCAGCGGAAGCAACGGCCACGGTCAGAGTCAAGTGAGGGGCGTTCGGCTGGCCTGCCCATGATGGGGGGTGACACAGGGCACATGGACTTTGCCATCAAGGTGCGTACCGCTGAAGCTGCGTGCCTGGTGCTGCATGGGGACTGTTGACGGCTTCAGTGCCATGAGTGAGATGCCCTCTTCATATCGTCAAATGCCACGTAGGAACGCAGGCAGCATGCTCAATGGCGGCTGTGCCCAGGGTTATGCCCATCTTCCCTGACCCTGCACTTGTTTTGTGTGCAGGGCGGCTTCCAAATGCAGCCGATCAGCATACAGCCAATCAACTTTCATGGCACAGACCAGCAGCTGATGGATTATGGGTTTCATCCCATGGCAGGCATGGCCCTGGACCACGGGCACCAGGCCACTGGGTTTGGGGTGATGGGCCTGGATGGCAGCATGCTGCTGACGGGCATGTCCATGCAGCCCATGCAGGGCTCAGGCCCCATGCGCATGGACGGTGTGGCGGCTGCATTGCAGCCACCGCAACTCTTTCAGCAGGGCCAGACCATGGCGCCCCTGAACCTGGCAAGCGCAAGCCTCACACTCGGGCCCAACCCTTCCCTGCTGAACACGGGCACCAGCGGCATGATGGGTCTGGATCAGGCAGGCAGCCTCAGGACAGGGCTGGGTGTGGGCATGGGCATGGGCATGGGCACTGGCCTGAGCAGCATCACAGGGGCGAATCTGGCAAGCAACCTGGCAGGCGTGAGCCCTGGCGTGAACCTGAGCGCAAGCTTGACACTAGGACCTCCAGAGGGCTGGGCCAGCGGAGCAGGGCAGGCGTTGACCGGTTTAAGGCCGGGCCCCTTGCTGCAGGGCAACAGCAGCACATGGCGCACCGACCTTGGGGCTTCAGGCACGGGCGCGTCTGGCGGTCTGACTGGTGTGGCATTGGACCTCACCAAATGCGGCCCGGCTTCCAGTACCACAGGCACACTGGCCTCCACATCGCTGCTGCTGGGTGGCCCGCGGTCATATGTGCCGGAGCATGCAGCAGCAACAGGTCCCGGTGCCGTCCCTGCAGCCACCTGGGCAGCTGCGCCCAGCAACGGTGTGGAGAGCACGACGCAAGGCGTGTTCCACGCAGCTGCACAGCAGCAGGCGGTCGCAGGCGGGGGCGGCACGCTGAACTTGGGTATGCCGCGGGTGCTGCCGTCCAACATGGGGAATGTGAGGGACGTGCAGGGGCTCAGCGGGTTCGACCTTGCGCGCATGCTGGTGGCGGGCGGTGGAAGCCAAGCAATGTACCGCTCGGAGGACGTCATGGTGCGCCTGACTGCTCTGCTGCTGAATGGCCTTGTGAGGGGACCGGGGCGTGCAGGCAGCAGGGGCAGAGTGGATGCACAGCACTGCTCCTCGTCGCGGACCAGCTCATTGCAGTGGTGGCCGTTGGCAGTAGCCTGTATTGGCAGTAGCCCATTGTGAGGGCCCGTGTGTTAGTTG
>BDCZ01000026.1:53245-116818 GCA_001662365.1 Chlamydomonas applanata | reverse complement strand
ATGCCCCCCCCCCCCCCCCGCAGGTGCGCGTGAGCATGAAGATCGCAAACTGCACGCCGGACCAGCTGCCGCCAGACATGTATGACAAGCTGCGCAGCCTGCTGGCGGGTGCAGACGCATCGCTGGTGCAGGGCTTCCTGCGACCGGGGTGCACACACCTGGTGCTCGACGTCGCACAGCACGCCAGTAGCAGCTGCAGCCGCGGTGAAAGCGCACGCAGTAGCACGCAGCCGCCTGTGCAGGCAGGTGTCCAGCAGCAAAACCAGGCAAATGCCTGCGCGCCAGTGGGCCCCAGCCCAGCAGTGCCGCTGGTGCCAGCGGCTGAGCCACTACCAGGTGTCCCTGCAGACGCGCTGCTTGGCGTGCTGGGCCCAGGGCTAGTGGGTGACCCTACCCGCCCGGTTATTATCCAAAAGGACAGCTACATCAGGACATATCAAGGCGGACAGCAGGTGGCGCCTGTGCAGAGCAAGCCACACAACCCAGTGCCAGCATGCCCCCCAGCGCTTGTGCATGCATCGCCGGCAATGCTGGTGCGCGGTGCTGCCAGCTCATCAACACTTCATGTGGTGGGCTGTGGACTGGACGCCCCCGGCACGTCCCTGTTCCTGCGCATACAAGGCGGCTATGCCTCTGTGGACGGGTGCAAGCGGCTGCCGCCAGCACAAGCGGCAGTTGAGGCGCCTGGGGAGGCAGCTGTGGCAGCCCGTATACCAGGCACGTCCGTGTTCCGTGTCTGTGTGTCGGGCGTGCCACGCACAGGCCTGGGGATGCTGGAGGCACAGGCAGATTGCATGCTGAGCGCATGGCGGCCCGTCCTGTTCGTGCGGCGCGCGCACGCGGCTGCTGCAGCCGAGCTGCGCGCATTGCGGGACGGCATGACCAGCAGAGCTTCGTGTGGCCTGCATGCACGCCCAGCCGCTGGTGCAGCGGCGGGTGGCGTGGTTGCAAAGGCACCGGCTGAGCTGGCAGAGGCTTTGGCATCGGTAGAGGCCCTGGTATGTGACGCAGGCCGGGTCATTGATTATCACACAGCCCTGCGCCTGTACGATGATGGCGGTGTGTTTGGTATGCCGGCTGGGAGCGGCAGCGGCAGGGGGCCACACAGTGTGCAGCCGCTCAAGGCGCAGGCTGCGCGCCTCGTACCACGCGTGCATGCGTTTTGTGAGGGTGCTGGCCTGACTCACCTGGCGCGTTGGATGCACGGGTTTTGCCAGGCGCATGCGCATGCCGCCAGAACCGCCCCAAGCCAGCACCTGCCTGCTGCGACCGTGCTGCAATTGGGGTCAGACGCAACACCTCGCACTGCGGCAGCAACAACTAGCAAGGGGCCTGTCGCAGCCCAAAGTGCAATTCATCCTCATCAGGTTCGTGCAGCAGCAGCCAGGACGTTGATGTTTGGCTATGGGAGTGTTGCGTGCGCGCTGTGGATGGGTGTGCGCCATGCTTGGCGCAGCGCTGTGTGCATGGCGTCGCATGCATTCATGTGAGGTGGAAGCGAGAAACGGATGCGGTGCTTTATGCCGCAAGGTTCTGTGCAGTCTGGAACTTTGTGGGGATTCTACATACCGATGGCTACCACCAAGAGGCTCAAAAGATGCTACTTGTATCCAATGCATTCTGGCAGTATTTACGGTACTCTGCCAGGTCTGCCATGCAGTATTTGTGCAGATGCTGAGCAGTTTGTGGCATGGCACACATGCCACAGGCCTATGTCGCAGGCCCATGGCTATGTGGTGCAAGCATGACTGTGGGGCCCTGCCAGCTTGCTAATGCACGCCTGGAGCCCCACATGATCCTGCCATGCCATGCCGCCAGGATTGTCATGTTCATTTCAGAGCAGGCGCTATGGGGTGTGTTTCAGGCCTGCACATTGACACAGGACTTTGTTGGGCCATCCTTCGGTGGACATTCATGCTACCGCTGTTTTTAGAATAAAGCTGGCATATGCAGGTTAGATCATCCCCAGGCATTTCTCGACCATTGTAATGACCCCTATACTTTGTTTTGTATGGCAGTGATCCCATCGCTGAAGTATACGGTAAGCTGGCTTGCTGCACTCACAGTTGTGCACTAAATTACACGCAACAATTGAGAGAGGCTAACCAGCTCTCTGCTAGCCTAAAGAGCCAATGTTATGTTACACAAGGTTGCTCAGCAGGGCTGCTCAGCAGGCTACAAAGCTCCCAGCTGGCTGGCTATCACTGTAAAGTACAAGTGCTACTGCCCTGGCAATGCATCTACCCCCAACACCCCTGCTGCAGTGCTGCAAGTTTCCTGCTTGTGAGGCCAGTGCAGGCTCAAGTTCAGATCAAATGCAGTCCTGGCTTGTGTTGCTGGGCTGACAGCTGTCTGCGGTGATGAGATGACAATTGCCAGGGTTGCCATCTGGCCGAGCTGTGCTTGCTGGTGCCTTTCATCCCACCAAGTCCCCGAACAACACCCACGCCAGCAGCACCGCCAGCAGCAGGCCTGCAAAGTGCGCGACCTGAAAGATGAGCGCCAGCAGTGCTGATGCACGGCTCACGAGCTCTGGGTGCACTAGTGAGGGTGCCAGGATGTTGGAGCACGTGTTGATGTAGCCACCCAGTGTCCACACAAAGACGACGATGGCCAGGGACAGCGCGTCATGGTGGATGTGGGCGGGCAGCTTGATGTACACAAAGAACAGAACGGCTGTGACCACCTGCACATGGGCGGTGCACCCAGCTGGAGTCGACCGAGTTTTTAAGTCTTAGTTGGGTGCCAGGGGTGGATGCAAGTACGTGCGTGCGCAACATCCGCACTGATGCGCAAAAGGCAGCGGTCACAAGCATGCGCGCACGCCTACGCCCAGCCAGACGGCCAACGCGGCACGTGGGTGTGCTTCCGGAAGCGAGCCCGGCCCGCTGCTGGCGAGCGTACTGCACTCACCTTGGCTGCTGCCATTGTGAGCAGCAGGCTGGGTGACTGGATGAGCAGCGCCTTGCAGCGCGGCGCGAAGCGGCCGAGCAAGTCGGCAAAAATGCGTGAGAAGAAAAGCACCTGGGGCAGCGCGTCTCCAAACAGGCCTGACATAGGCACATATGTGAAGAAGCTGCGCGCGCGAACATCATGAAGGGAAGTACCAGCAGGGAAAAGGTGGGAGGCAAGTCCAGGGGGTAGAGGGTCCACTGATGACCACTCAATTCAAGCAGACACGTAAGCTTGTCCACACGTGTGCCAGCTGGAGGCATGCCAACTGCACAGCATCAAGGACTTCTAAGATGGTCATCTGACACGTGGCCATGCAGCCCACTCACGGGAAGATGAGGTACATGACCGTCACAGACGCAAGGAATGCGACCAGCACCTGCCAGGCATCCCTGAACACCGCGATGTTCTCCTGTGTGACTGACAGCTTGGGCACCTGTGGCCCACCCCCTGCCCCGCTCGCCTCCCCTGGCGCACGTGCCGCAGCAGGCCCCATCTCCCCAGAAGGCCCCCCACCGTCACCCTCCAGTGAGTGACCCTCTAAGGGCCGGGGGTAGTGCTCCGGTTGGTCTGCCCGACCGAAAAAGACTGCGGCGGAGGGCCTCGCATGGTCGGAGCTGGCCTGCAACCCGGGCTGCTCCCCAGGAACAGATGTGCTGGGCCACCGCACACGTGGAACGCCTGTGCTGTATGTACGCGAGTAGTCAGCACCGTGCACCGTGGCACTGTTTGTGCTGGCCACAGATGTCTGATGGGCCAGCTTGCTGCTGGCGATCCGCCAGTTGCTGCCCTGCTCACGATGCTGCAGGATGTTGTGCACGTTGCCAATGCTGTTGGCACGGTGCAAGCGAGGGGCCGCGCCGTCGTCTGAATCCCAAACAATGTTGCCTGCAGCCGCCAGCAGGACAAGCCCGGCAGTTGCAGGGGCCCCTGGCATGCACGAGACTCCCCAGATCATCCAGAGGTGTGTGCAAAAGCCATCTTTTGACTGCCGTGCAGCCACAACATACCAGGAACTGTACAGTCTGCCGAATCTGAGTGCCGGGCACACAGCCGACATGCTGTGATAGGTCACACATCAAGGCCAGGCATGCAAGCGGACCTGAGTCAAGGACGAGTGGCAGTCCGTGGAAAGGGTCTGGTGTCAGCACGATGCGTTGCGTCGTCGCGCGCACGAGTCGCATGGCACCCTCCTCGTGCGCTGCCTGCAGAATGGTACAGCATCTCAGCTCAGTAAAGGGTGCGGTGTGTGAGCTGGGCGCGCAATTGATTTAGTGATGCATGGCTGCAGCGCGCCACTGTTGGCCAGCAGGCTCTGTACAGTGCACGCACCTGAGCAGCCTCCTTTTCAGCCTGTGCCTCTGCGTCTTGCAGCAGGGGAGCCACTAGGCTGCGCTGATCCACATACTCCTCTTCACCACTCATGATCTGCAGGCGACAGTCACGTTCAGACTCAGCATCGGCATCAGGTTGTGGGCACCGAGACAGCGCCCTTGACACTCCAGCCAGGTACAGCAGTAAGGCAAGCTCCGTCCTGGTACTGCTTAGGCATGCGTGTGCAGCTGTTCACCCAGACGCACGTTCCAGTATTGCCCAAACAGGCTGATGGACGAGAACAGCCCAATGGCCGCTATGCCTGCAAGGCGAAGCGGACACCATGTGTCAGCAGTCTCAGCACGTGTCAGGGTCTGCGTGGGGGCTGCATGTGTTGTCTGTAAGCAGATTGGCTACACAGACACTGCATGCAGCACTGCTGGCACAATGTCCACCCACCTGCAGTGATCTCAAACATTGCGATCCATTGCCAGCGCTGTGGCAATGGCCCTGCTGCAAGTGCCAGCTGGAGAAGCAGCACCATGGGGCCAGTCCCAACACCGCCCATGCCAAGGCCTATGATGTCTGCATGGCGGAACCACTGCACGTGCATCACGTCATACCAGGCCACACATTCAACTGTCAGCTGCTGCACAAAACGTACTGTGAGGTTAGGCCTAATGCTGTGTGGTGGGAGCAATTTACAGTTGACTGAAGGGCTCAATGCAGGATGCGCCTGGAGCCACTCAAGGAACACCCGAACGGTTAGCAGGAGCTCATTCCTGGGTGGAGGCCCCGTGAGGCACGCACCTGCACCAGTTGATATGCTGTGGAGAAAGCAACAGCTGATAGCATGCCCAGCACGGCCACGAGCCACATGAGTGTAGCATGCGTCGTGGGCAAGAACGGGAACGCTGCGCAGCATGCTACGCAGCCAGCCAGCCCAATGTTCAGCCGGATGGCCATGGACTTGATTGGCCCCACCCAGGAGTCCAAGGCCTTCTCCAGCTGGCCAGAGATGATAAGGACAGGGATGGAGGGCATGTAGAAGGCCATGGTAAGCTCTAGAAGGATCTGGGGCCCAAACCTGCACACGTGCATCAAGAGCGCACAAACGGCGTTGAAGCTGCTCGGCAGCAGCACAGCAACGAACGCCATGGAGGCCCAGGATCTTCGATGCCCCATGCACTGCCCCCATCATAGGACCAAGTGCATGCAAGCATCAGGAGCCAGACTGTTATGAGAGTTGTTGCAGCTCATCACATGTCGCACCATTTACTGTAGTATCCCAGCTCTGAGCTGATGAGCACCCATGCCATCATGAAGCCAACCTGCTCCATGGTGCACCAGGCGACCTGATCAGAATGCGGATGGGCTTGCATGTGCATGCGCGCAGCAAACATCAAGTGGCAGTGCCCATGCAGCAACACATGGGGTATCAGATCTAGTCAACCAGTTGACCAGCCCAGGGCGCACATTATATGATAAAAGCACGAGCATGCTCACTGCGCACCGCAATGAAATAAAATCTTGTGACGCTTTGCCAGTGACCCTTGATGCGCACGCGCGCATTGCTGGCGCCAGCGAATCCCCCCATCGTGCTTCAACTTTGTTACCGTTGATGATGTCCACTATAGTCAGTTCTGCGCAAAATATGCGCTTTGCATGATGCTTTGCGACTTCAGTGATCAAGGCCGGCAACATGCGTACAAGTTGTCTATCTGTATAAAACGCGACTAATGAGGGTTGTGACGAAACCCTTATGCATATGAGTGATTTCCGACGGTGAACGATGAAAGACGTTTGCGTGCGTCGTTACAACATTCTTACCATCCTCGATCCCAATCGCAAACTGAAGGGTAAAATGCAATTCAGTATAAAGTACAAACTTCAAGCCGTTTCTTCAGAGGGGGGAAGATAACAGGCACACAGACCAACAAAAAAATGCTGAATCACGCTCAAACTCAATAGTGTAGCCATTGCGGCAACCTGGCAACCGTTCACTTGGCACGATCAAGCGACATATGGCGTGTGTCCACACACCAGCCCTATAGATGCACCACCAAATTCAGCACCGCAGCACCAGCACTGTTCATCCCATCAGCTAAAGAGGCCATCCAGCGCGCTGCGCAATCGCCTGCTCAGGGACCCTAGCATGTGTGGCTTGCCCCTGCTGTCTGCACACTGGTTTGCACGCTGCTGCTGGGTGGTTGTGGTTGTCGCTGACGAAGAGGCTGAGCCATTGGAAGAAGCTGCCCGGCTGCTGCTGGTGGCATCACTTGCTGACGATCCGCTGGTGGTGCTGCGGCGGGTTGGCGTGCTTGTGCCACTGCTGCCATGCGCATTGCGGCGCGCAGCAGACACGGCTGCGCAGTGGACCGCCGCGTCAAACGTGCCTGGGCCCTGCAGCGTCAGCAGCGATCCTACGCAGGGGGAAATAGCACATGTGCAGCACGGTCGAGTGGTGGTGCAACAGGGTGACCTGTGGCATGCCTGATTGATGGTGCTTGCAACGGCTTCAAGCTTGTGTGCCATCACAAAGGCAGGCACCCCACCTCACCTCCGGCATCCTCACCAGTGCTTGGCTCGTCACATGTGTATCTGCAGCCCAGCAGTACCATGACCACATCACATGTTATGTCATGCCATGTGATGCATGTGTTATTATTAGTATTATGTGATGCATGGATGAAAGATTCGCGGTGCTCGCTTCTGACGGGGTGCTAGGTGCTGTAGTGGGGCGGCTCCCGGTATTTCAGGCTGGCTTGGTCCTTTAGTGCTTGTGTTTAGTTATCGACTGTCAGGCTCCGGCATGCAGACACATCTGGATACGCCGTGTTATTATTATTATTATTATTATTATTATTATTATTATTATGCATGAAAGAACCCTCTGGCCCGCAGCTGCTGCACTTCTCAGCAACCGTGTTTGCCATATATACCAGAGCAGCTGTTCTCCTTGATCCCAACCACTGCCAACTCAATCATCTCAAACTTCACAGCACGCTCCAGACCAAGCTCAATGTCAGTGTGATTGGACCACAGGCCCCCACATCACTCACGTGATATTCAGCTCCGCATCAGCAGGCAGGTAGAATGCACGGCGAATAGCGCGGGTGAACTCACGGTACCCCTCAGGCCCTGGCTTCACTTGGAAGGAATACCTGCGCTTGCATGTGCCCAAAACATACGAAAACATACCTAGTTTCACAACGGGAAAGCAGCGGCTATGGCCAGAGTGACAGCACAGCTGGAAGGACGCTCAGCACCTGTTGTGCATGCTGGCGTTCTGGGACGACTATGCGCGTGCGGATGCAGGACCCCATACTGCATGCTGCATGGGGCAGACACGCCGTGTTCTTATTATAATCATGGGGCAGACGTGCCAAGTAGCACGCAGCCTCACACTCACGTCATGCCTCCAAAGTTGACGTTCATGATGGCGGGCGCGTCTGCACCAGTCTCTGGTGTGAGCGGGCCACGCCAGTCAGGCAGCGCGCAGCCGCAGAACTCGCAGTTCGTCTCACGCCTGTGATTGACAGTCCCATAACATGCAGCATGCAGCAATGTCAGCTGCAGAGTAGGCGGCCAGCAACCAGCACGCATGAGGGAGAGATCATCGATGAACACGCCACAGCTCAGGGCTCAGACATGTGAGCTCGTGCATAGGAGCATGGTACGAGGCGGTGATGCCTCATCAGTCAGCACAAACACTCTTGAGGTGCAGCTCGGCAGTACAGCTGCTGGTATGGGCACGACACAGCGCATGGACATGCAATAGCCATACTCTGGTCTCATCACAGTAGGTGCACAGCAACTCACTTGGTGCCAGCGCTCTGCAGCTGCCACCTGCACATCAGGCCAGGGCAAGGGGCAGGCGCAGTGTGAACGATCTGTTGAGAGCGGGGGGTCTAGCCAAATGCTGACAAGGCATGCCTTCTGCAGTACGTTAGGCCTGAGGTGGTGAAACTGCGAGGGACCTGGCTTGTTGGGTGCATTGTGGGGCCAGGCACATGCTGAATCGTGCACACGCATTGCTGATTCGTGCACACGCAGTGCTGATTCGTGCACACACAGTGCATGTATGGTTGGTTGCTGCACCCAGTCCTGCGGCTGGTGGTCTGTTCATAGATTGGGACGTGCAGCAGGCTATTGCTTGATGCACAGAAGATGTTGAATCTGCTGCCCAATATCTGGTACATGGATTGGCCCCTCGCCCCACCTGGCGAGGCATTTCCTGTGCGCCGTGCGCGACGCCAGCTTGGAGCAGGGGCAAGGGGCAAACAGCGCACCCTTCTCCTCGCTGGGCCCATCCATGCAGATCCAGCAGCCCAGCTGCAGTGGGTGCAGAGTTTCAGGCAAAAGGTGCGTCATCAGGGGCATGGGTGTGCACCCAAGGTAGACTCAGCAGGGGCATGACGCAGCACGGACGGCATGACCCCGAACAAAATCAACTCCCGATCCTCACCTCCCCCGAAGCACTGCGATGGGACGATGACGCGAGGGACGTCACGTCAAGCCCACCCCCAGACGATGCACCATCAGACGACGCGTTGCTGCTGGTTGCCGGGCTGCTGGGCGGCACATCAACTTCCTCCATCTTAGGGGCAAGGGCTGTCTAAGTCAGGGTATCAAAGCAAGTTGACAGCAGGGAAGAACCCTTCTTCTATGTGTCAGGCGTAGGCAGTGTGGATAACTTGCCGAGCGATTACAAACTGGGTCTGAAGAGGATCAGCGCTAGGCGCAAGGAATAACCTGCCAGTGAGTCAGGTGTGGCCCGTTCGTATCCTAACACGGCTGCGACTCACCACCAGGAACAGTTTGCACATGGGCAGCCACAAGTGCCCTCATGCTGCCTGGACATACAGCCCATGTGTAAGCTGCTGCGGTGCCGCTCGCAAATGCAGGCCTCGCTGGCTGCGCCCCGCACTCAGACGATGGTGCTGTAACACTGCAAGCCCAATGCACGTGCCACTGCCAGGACGCCTCGACAGGCCCCATACTGTGCATGCGTGTAGGTGAAGAGCAGCCGCTTCTGCCCACGCCCGCTTGCACTCCATTTGCCAGTTGCGGTCCAGCCGGCCAGGGTTGGGTTCAATTGTCTGATGCCAGGGCCATCTAGCTTGTCCATCATTGCTTGCCCTTCCTCAGCTTGCCCCTCCTCAGTGCCTGCTGGTCTGCTGCAATTACAGCGGCTGTCCCAGCTGGCAGCTTTAATGCAACAGGTGCTGAAGCTGGCAAGTCGCGCGGCGCCGTTGCTGGGTGCACTGCGTCCGGCAAAGATGTAGCCGGTGTGGGTGACGCTTGCAGCTGTCGCTTGCGCGGTTTGGAGATGAGCGGGCTGGTTGCAAGCGCCACCAGTGCTGATGCTGCAGCAGCAGCAGCAGCCCCTGAGTCCTTGCTCCGTGGCCCAACCTTGTCCACCATCTTTGTTGCAGCGCGCCGAGCCTCATAGCCACGCCTGCGCTTGGGCGCAGGCTCGTCGTCGCTGTCCTCATCAGCCCCAGTGGCATCTGGGCTTCCAGCAGGTGTCGGGGCAGAGGCTGCCACTGTTGCTGCCGCAGGCGCGCGTGCAGGTGCAGGCGCAGGTGCTGCAGGTGCTGCCTGATCTAGTCCAAGCGTACGCGCTACAGCTGCGTAGGTTTTGCATGGAGGATGGTCAGCGTGGCTGAAGGTGGGGTACCAGCGCATCTTGTTCCCCTTGCCCGCCGATGAATACATGCCTGTTGCAAACCAGCCGTCAAGGCTGGGTTTGCCCTGCCAGCCATAGTCTGCAGCCAGCAAATGTGCCAGCTTGGCCATGAAGTCTGGCATGCTCGAGCGGCCACCACCACCAGGCTTCTGTGCGCTGGGCGCGCCATCCATTCGCTCAGCTGTTTTGCCGGAGGGTTGGTTGTGTTTAGACTGAGGAGATGGTGCAGAATGTGGTGCTGGTGTGGGCTGTGGCACTGCTGGTGTGGGCTGTGGCACAGCCGCAGGTAAGGGCGCTGAGATTGGTGTGGGTGCAGGTGCTGGGGTGGGCCCTGGTGTGTGCTTGCTCTCGGCTGGGCCACACTCCAATCTGGATGCAGCAACTGCTGAGGTGTCCGCTGCCTTGCCTCTGCTTGGTTTCAAGGGGCCAGGTCCTTTGGGTGCTGTTTCAGCAGCGGGTACTGTCAGCATCACCTTAGGCGGCCTGCCCCGCTTGCCAGGTAGCTCCGCCTGGGCGCTGCTTGGTGGGGGCTGCTCGGGCCCTTTAACTGGCATGGCAGCTGCAGTGGCTGCGGGCCTAAACTTGGGCGGCCTGCGTTGCTTGAGAGGTGGCTCAGCCTGGGGACAGCTCGGCTGGGATATCTTGCGCCCTGTAGGTGCCGTGTCAGCTGCCGGGGCTGTGGGCTTGACCGCTGGTGGCCTGCCCCGCTTCCGAGGTGTCTGAGACACAGGTTGCTCTCGTTGATTGCTGGACAAGAGAGTGGCACACCCTGTTGAAGCTGCCTGCCCAGGCTGGCTGGCGCTGGTGATGCTGGCGTGACCGTCAGCAATTCCAGGCATGGCTGCAGCTGGGGCCGTCTGTGTTGCAGGCACTAAAGATGGACCTGCTGGGAGCATGCCCTCCCATTGGCTGCCCTTGCCACCCTGTGCCTCTTGCTCAGTTACCAGCGCAGCAGTGGGACTTGCCAGGGCGTTGGGTGCCAGAACAGGCTCCGTGAGGGTGGGGCTGGCGTCTACAGGTGCATTGGCATCAGCGCTAGATGCGGCGAGGTTGTTGGTAGCCCCAATCGCCCTTGCGTACGGCATCTGCCCACTGAACTGCTGCCCGCCACCGTCGCTGCTGCTGCTGGCTGCGCCGCCACCTCCCGCACTGCTACCACCCCCCTGGTCCATGGCAGCGGATAGCTCACGGATGCGTTGCTGCGATAAGGGGTGAAGGTTGAAGGGGGAAGGGTCAGAGGGCACAAAAGGATCAGTCACGGTTGGAGGGCGGGTGAAGGTTGCACGGGATATGAGGATTCACAGCGTGGTGTGGGGGCTGTCTGCTTGTGCTCTCATCTGTTGAGTCCTGAACCTGAGAGCAGAACAGACTGGCCCATACCCACCGCCAACACCGCCCCACCATACCTCACCCAATCAACTGAGTAACCAACGGCCGACTCCCCCCTCACCTTGAGGTCGTCTGTCAGCGATACCCGCTCGTTTACCCAGTTGTTCTGCATGCCCTTCTGCAGGGTGCTGCGTGCACAAGAGGGAGGATGGGGCCAGGGTTGTAGAGCCCGGATTGTAGAGCCCAGAGTTCAGGGTCTTGACTAGTAGAAACAACTCAAGGCACACGTACGGCAACCGGCGGCCAGCCACCTGCCGTGCAGCGAGCCCTTAACATCTTCAACACCCATCTGCCCAGCAGCACCCAACCCCAGCTACCTCTAGGACCTGCAGGCCCATGCCCTCGCAACCATGCACCAACAGGGCAACTCCTGAAAGTCAAGCCTCACCGCCACTTGTCCTTGATGTTAACCTGCGTGCGGCGGCTTAGCACCGCCGGGAACGCGGCCTTGATGTGTGCCCAGCTCGTGCCGAAACGTCGCATCCCCTCCACCACCTGCGCAAGTACATGCATGGGCGGTACACGGGCGGTATGGTATATCCATGGGTGGTCCACTGGGTGCTACTTGTCATAAGCAGTACGATGGCGGACAACCGCGGTCTGCAGGTTCTAGGATAGCAGTCGACATAGCATGCTTGCAGCAAGGCGGCACTGTGCCTACTTCTGATTACTAATGCCGAGCAGAGGCAGGGCAGTGGCAGGGCAAGGGGCATGGCAACGTTCGCACCCACCGCCTCAATCTCGTCCAGCGTGAAGCGCTTCCAGGGTGAAGGCCCCTGCTGCATCGTCTGGACTGCAGGTGCTGCTGCCGCCTTGCCCCCTGCCGACCTTGCGCTTTTGCCAGGTGGCTCGGCACGGCCTGCTGCTGCTGCTGTTGCTGCTGCTGCTTGCTCAGCTCGACCAGCGGGTGCAGCTTTCTGGGCCTCCTTGGCCCGCTCCTGCGAGCGTGTGGCGCCCCGCATTGCAGCAACTGCCTCTTTCGGCTGGCGCACGCTAGTGGCGCTGGCGTGGGCACCAGCGGGTATGACTGTGGTTACAGCTGCATCTGGCCGGACCGCACGCACAGATGGGCCTGCTGGGGCCATGGCCTCTTCTTGGCTGCGCCCACCACCCTGTGCCTCTTGCTCAGCCGCTGGTGCAGGCAGGTGCAGCTTCTCTGCTGCCTTGCATGCTGTGAGTCCAGACCCAGCTCGCTGCACCTCTGCGCCTGCCACCGAATCATGAGGCGAGGGCTCAGCGGCCGGCAGCAGATTCTGGGCCTGCGCCTCGTGCCTGGCATTGCCCACGCCGGTAGAGGCTGCTGAGGGTACAGAAGGTGCGGCAGCAGCTGGTGCAGCAGCGGGGTTGGCTGCTGCTTCTGCTTCTTGTACCACCGAGGGCTGCTGATGGCTGAGCAATGCAGGCGAGCCAGCATTATTGCCTGGAGCAGCCACCACTCCCACGTGTCGTGTCACGCTTGCAGGTCCCTGGGTTGCTGGGATATCTGAGGCCTTGCCACCGCTTGCTCTGACGGGGTCAAAGCCTGGAGGCGTCGTGTCAGCAGCTGGTGCTGCAGGCCTGACCTTTGGTGGCCTGCCCCTTTTCCGTGGCGGCCCAGCCTCCACGCTGCTAGGCACTGCAGGGGCCGTGCCCACTGCCAGCACAGCAGGCTCAGCCTTTGGTGGTCTTCCTCGCTTACGCGGTGGCCCAGATGTTGGTTGTGCAGGTGGATCAGTAGGCGTTGCGTTCTGCACCTGCTTGCCACGTTCTTGCAAGCGTGTAGTGCGGCCTGTTGTAGCAGCGGCCTCATCTGGCTGGGGGTTGCTGGTGGTGCTGGCGTGATCGCCAGCAAATACAGGCATGGCTGCAGCAGGGGCCGGCTGTGCTGAGGTCCCTGCGGGGGGTTCGGCAGCACCAACACCTCTGCCTGTGCAGGCAAGGCCCTCCTCAGTTGCTTCCAGCATGGCCGTAGCCATGGCATCAGCTGGTGCAGCCAGGCATGGCTCGTGCGCTTCCATTGGTACAGCGATTCCAGACCGGGACGCCGGCCTTTCTAGAATTGCCGCCTGAACCTCAGGCATGGGCTCAGCAGGTGGCAGGGACACCTGCCCCTGAGGCTCGTGCCCCCCTGCTGGAGGTGCGGCTAGTGCAGGAGCAACCACAGTAGGTGAGGCAGCAACCACCGCAACTGTGGGGTTGACCTGGGCCTCTGATACTGCCGTGGATATGTGCGCACTGGGACGGGACACTGCAGGCGTGCCAGCATCAGCACCAGCTGCTGCCATCTCTGCCACGCCTTGCGACATACTTGCAGGTTCAGGCAGTGCTGAGGTGTCCGCAGTCTTCCCACTGCTTGAATCAAAGGGTTTGCGTCGTGGAGGTGGCGTGTCAGCTGCAGATGCTGCGGGCCTGTTGCCCTTTGTCAGGTTGGCCCGCTTCCGAGCTGGCTCTGATGCAGGTTGTTCGGCTTGGCCCTTTGGCGCAGGTTTCTGGGCCTCCTTGCCCCGCTCCTGCGAGCGTGTTGCGCGCCGCGTTGCAACAGCCATCTCTTCTGGATGGCAGATGCTGCTGGTGTTCGCACATCCAGCAACAGACATGGCAGTGATCGCAGCTGTATCTCGCTGTGCTTGGGGAGCGGATGAGCCTGCTTGGGGTTGAGCACCAACCACGCTGCTGCGTGCACTGGCCGGCCCCATCGCAGGCCCTGTCAGTGTGGCAGAAGCAATTGCCACAGCTGATGCAGCCAGGTGTGGCTCCTCCAATTTCTTGTGTGGCGTGAGTCCAGGCCCCCCACACTGCACCTCTGTACCTGCCACCTGGACCTGAGGTGCGGGCTCAGCAGCCAACAGCGCCTCATGGCCCAGCATCTCATGCCCGACCCCAGCCACATTGCCAGCAGCAGCTGAAGGTGCAGCTGGTGTGACGTCCACCGCCGCAGCAGCCAGGCTGGCCTGGGCCACTGATGCTGGCATGGGCTCCTGATCCGTGCCACTGCTGGCCACTGCAGGTGCAATAGCATTGCTGTCAGGAGCAGCCACCACTGGCACGCCTCGTGATGATGCTGCGGGTTCAATTGTTGCCGAGTTATCCCCTGTCTCACCCCCACCTGCCTGCATGGCTTCAGGTCCTGGAGATGCTGTGCCAGCTGCAAGGGCTGCGGGCCTGCTGCCTCTTGTTGGCCTGCCCCGCTTGCGAGGTGGTTCTGTTGCAGGCTGCTTGGCTTGGCCTTTGGGCACAGGTTTCTGGTCCTGCTTACCCCGCTCCTGCGAGTGCTTGGCGCGCACTGTTGCAGCGGCTTCTGTGGTCAAACAGTTGCCGGTAGTGCAGGTGTGACTGCCACTAGTTGTAATGGTGGCTGGGGCTGGAGGCGGCTGGGGTGCAGGCACAGCTGGGCCTGGTGCAGAGCTGACCACACCAGCGCCCTTGCCTGCGCTGGGAGGGCCCGCCACAGGCGGTGTCAGCAATGCAGCATTGACGGCACGCATGCCACGTCCAAATACCTTCCCAGCATCCTTGTCCTTGGGCCGGTTGTGCTCTAGCATCAGATGCACGAGCGGTGCGCAGGCATCTGCACTCAGCAGCCGTGAGCCCCCCTGCTTACTGGCCCCAACCTGCTTGCTGCGAGCTGCATCCTGGCCATGACCAACAACTGTTGCTGTTGCTGCAGCAGTGGACAGGCTGGCGGCGTTTGGCTGCTTGGGGGCTGGATCCTCACGTCTCAGCATGTGCTCAAGCTCCGAGTCGCTTGGACCGTCCTGTGCACTCTGCAGCTTTGAACAGTGGCAACCAGCAGCCACAGTCCGATCAGACGAGCCAAAGCACTCGACTGAATGATTGCCGTGGTCAACACATCACAGCATCACAGTATCACACATCAGTAGGCAAAAGCAAGGTACAGGAGCTCTGCAGCCTGACAAAACACGGCAGCCCACGGCACTGCACACCTGCGCTCCCGCAGACGTGCTGGCGGGTGTGGCCTGCAGCAGGTTGAGCAGGAAGTTGCGCCGCTCCTCAGCAGGCGTCTGGCCATCGAAGAAACCTCCTGCGCATGCATGCAGGACAGTAATGGTTTGTTTTTTCATTGGTGCTGGAGCTCGTGCACAGCACATGCCCCTGGCCGCTGGTGCACAGTATGCCCAGCTGGTGCCTGTCCAGTCAACGGACCCATTGAAGTGCGGTTGGGTGCAGTCCACACCAACAGCATGCATGCGCACCCGTGATGGACGAGTCTGCAAAGCGCTGCTTCTCATCAGCAACATGGGCAATGTGCTCCTCGATAGACCCTGCGGTCATCAGCTTGTACACCACCACCTGCACCACACATTCGCATGGGTTGCCGGTTTGCAGATGAAGTGCTATTGTAGGATTTGTGCCAACAAAATTTACCGTACTAGTCAAGGGAACAAATCATCAACGGGTGGTCCGGCAGCAGTGGAGCATGGTCATGGTGTGGTCCAAGAGAGCAGGTTGACAACCTAGTCTTCACACCCACCTTCTTCTTCTGGCCTAGCCGGTGAGCACGTGCGTGTGCCTGCGCGTTCATCTGCGGGTTCCAGTCGCTGTCGTACCTGCGCGTAGTACACAATCATGCAGTCACATGATGTAAAGGGAGGCAGCCAACTGAATGGCATCCCTGGCATCCCCGTCCTCTTGTGCATGTCATTCTATGCCACAGCATGCCAATCGAATGGCACAAGCACCTGCAGCATGTGGCTATACAGGCAACGAACAAGGCAGGGAAGGGACACACAGTACATGAGCATGTCCGCAAGCACACATTATGTGAGGATAGGAAAAGGCACGCATGTGACGATTTCGTCCAGCACAGCCGCCAGGCTCACATGATGACGGTGTCAGCCGCCTGGAGGTTCAGGCCCACACCGCCCGCACGGATGCTCAGCAGAAAGAGCCACGGAGCACCTGGGCCTGTGATGTGGTGCCATGACTCATCGCATAAGGCCCTTGTGTGTTTATACCGTATATATCTAATATACCTGAGCAGCTGAGGGAACATTGGCATGCATAGCACAAGCCCCGCTCGGGCCTTCCCTCCTCCCTCTAAGCAGCACTCATTTGCAGTGCATGCCACCACTGCAAAGCAGGGCCCACTCAGCCAGGTGCGCTGCAGCATTGAGCGCACCCGTGCGGTTGAACTCGGCCACCAGAGCACCGCGCTCTGCAGCTGAGGTTGAGCCATCAAGGCGCAGGGGCGTGCCGCCCAGGCCCCCCCAGTCCAGCCGCTGCTCCACCAGATCCAGCACACTGGTCATTGTACTGAACAGCAGCACCTGGGAGCAGTTGAATAGTAGCACAAGCGCACTTGAGCAATTGGCCAGTCAAGCAATTGCTTACAGCACAAGGCGACGGTTGGCCAAGGGACCACACGACAGCTCCACGATTTGCAGCTGTAGGCAACCCCTTTGCCCAGCAGTCCCGCCCCAGCTCAGGCCTTTGGCTGAGCTGTTCAGGCAGGCGCCCACCTTGTGGCCACGTGCGTGCAACCGCACAAGTAGCCGGTCCAGCACCTCAAACTTGCCACACAGCGTCACCAGCGGCGGTGCACCAGATGGGCCACCAGCACCTGCCACCTCCTCTTCCCCGTATGGCGGGTGCAGCAGGCTGCAGGAAGCGCATGCGTACGCGCCACACAGCATGCACATTTCACATCAGGATGCCATCAGCAACCTGATGTGCCCATCGGCATGCACCAATTGCCATCCCAACTGGAGGGTATACTACAGTCCATCAAAAGGCACGCCATGCTGATCCACCCTGATGGTACAAAACCATAGGAAGCCTTGCCAAAAACAACCTCCACCATCCCACTACACACACCTGAGCAGCGGGTGGTTGGCAATCTTGCGCAGCTCCATGACTGTGTTGTGAACACTTCTGGCCAGCTGCTGCACACCGCCAGTGCCACCATCCGTGGCATCCTCGGCTTGCTTGCTAGCCAGCCGCTCGCGCACCTGAGGTAGGTTGAACACTTGAACAACAGTCAGGCCACATCCCTCATGCTCACACCACACCATGACACATTAATTTAAAGTACTCCTTGCACAACCAAGCCTCACAGATCCATCAATGGCTGCGTTGTCATGGCTGTTCATCAAGCAATGGCAAGATAGGCCACACTGGGCTGCCAACCACAGCTGCAAAGCGCATGCACAGTACAATGCCTGCACATCAACACACACCAGCTCATTCAGCGCTGCCTGGTACGGGGACATTGCGCACACCACCACCTCCTCCCGCTTGGCTGGCAGCTCAGCCGCCACGCTCTCTTTGAGACGGCGCAGCATGAACGGGCGCAGCACAGCGTGCAACCGGCTGGTAGCCAGCATGAACTCCTCCTGCATGCAAGCGGCCATGGATGTTTCTATTTCCTAGGGTAACTACCCTGCGGCTGCCGCAGGAAGGTTTGCAGCAGGATCAGAGGCGTGTGATGGTGGTGACATGTAAGTTCATATTGAGGAGAAATAAAGGGCGAGGTCATGGAGCAAAGCGGCAGGGAGCTGCCAAGCGCCATCCACGCACATACCCAGGACTGGTGTTCCTGACCAGATAACAGTTTGCATGGAGCATACTGGACCATGAGCAAGGCCGGTAGAAGGCTCAAAGGTGGACAATGAAGGTGGATGAATGCGCGCACCTCTGTCAGCATCTCATCAAGTGGCAGGCCGCCATCCGGGCCGCCGGTGCCACCGCCACGCTGGCGGATTGCATCCAATGGTGCGGAGAACCAGCGCTGCAGGATTACAAAGATGCAGGTTCCACCAGGCGTCATCATGGTCAGTCCCAACTGATACCAAATGAAGAGGGCACCGGATGCCAGTGGTACTGCTTTGGGCATGGCCTGGCAATCGCACAGCTTGTTCTATCAAGAAATACAGAGAGGTGGGGGCGAGTTCGCACCCACTTCAAAGTCCTCCAGCTCCCCAAACGAGCCGGGAAGCAGGAAGTGCAGCAGGCTCCACAGCTCCTGCAGCTTGTTTTGAAGAGGTGTACCTGAGAGCAGGCGAGGTGTCAACACAACAACATAGCGTAAGGTTGTTCAGCAAGCGGTCCGTCATGCTCGCGCAGCATTGTGTATGCATACCCGGGCAGAAACTGTCCCCATAAGTACACGCGCGCCCCTGCCAGGCTGGCACGCTGTAGCATATGAGAAATGCGTCAGATCATACAAGTTTCAACATTAACAGTTTCCAGGGTAGCTGCCGCGTGTGGTGTGAGCAGGCACGCACGCGCCTGTGAGCAGCAGCCGCGAGCGCGACTGGTAGTGACCCAGCTCCATGGCCAGTTTGCAACCAGCGTCCTTCAGCCGGTGACCCTCGTCTATGACCAGGTGCTGCCAGGGGATGCGCGCAAGGCGTGGCCGGTCGTGTTTGCCCATCAGGTAGTCGTAGGTGGTGAGCAGTACGTGGAAGCGAGGGGGGCGGCCGCGCCGGAAGGCAATCTCCTCGTCCCACATGCGCTCGCGCCCTTCAGGACCGCCCCGGTACGCCACGATCTGCACGCCAACAGGGGCAGCGTGCCTTTTCAGCACTGAAATCTGAGTTACAGTGTTAGGAAATCAGCTGGTGCATGACTGTTGGGGCGAGCAAACCATGCCCGGGCCAGGGCAGTTGCCGTGCAGTATGAGCTTTGGGCGTAACAGCCCTCGGCAAAAACAGGCGCTGTACAAAGATGCAGCATAAGTGCACAGGACAGCCATGACAATGAAAGCCATGCGTTGAAGGATGCGTGGGCAAGCAGCACGGTCTACCTTGAGGTCTGGTGCCCAGCGCTGGAACTCGGACACCCAGTTGGAGAGAACAGATGCAGGGGCAGCCACAAGGTAGGGCCCCTGGTTGCCCCGCGTCTCCACCAGGTATGCAATCAGTGCAATGACCTACGCACAGGCAAAGGTGCAGCCAGCACGCACACTGAGATGTAGTCACCGTGACGAGCATAATGAGCCTAAGAGGGCACCAGAACATAGCCATAGCTGCAGTCGCAGCTGCAGCTGTAACCGTGCTGTAGCCACCCCTCGCAGCTTACACAGCACCAGTGCCGTTATGCACCTCACCTGCACCGTCTTGCCCAGGCCCATTTCATCAGAGAGGATGCCTGACAGGCCAGCATCATGGAGCCCCACCATCCAGCGCAGACCCTGCACATAGAGCCACAGATCAGCAGGGGGCCCACATGCTGACCAGCAGCCGCAGCCCGCTTACATGCATAAGTGCACGTCCAGATGCTGTTCGCGCCACAACACAAATCATGCAGCGATACAGAGGTACAGCATCGTGCAGAGGCACCATCATCCAAAGCAGGCTGGATCTCAGCTCACATGCATCTGGTATTCACGGAGCTCCAGGCCGCCAGCCAGCATGGCTGGCTGGTGCTCCACGTCAGCAATCAGCGCCCTGTCATCAAAGAGTAGGGCACCGTGCCATCAATGCACAGAGCCAAATGGCTGTTGGTTGGATAAAGAGGCATGGCCGCAGGGGCCAGCGCACGCCAGGACAGCTACCAAAGATGCAGGAGAACGAGAAGTGAAAGACGTTTATACCATACACAAGCAGAGTATGGAAGATTTTGGAAGGATAAATAACGAAAGGTTTGGAACTTGGCACCAGACCAAACCGTGGTCTCACCGTGCCAGTGTGGCCCAATCATCGCTGATGTTCAGCACAGACGCATCACTGCCCAGCTGTGCAGAAGCTGCTGTGCCATCTGCTACAGGTGCAGGTGTCTTCTCAGGAGCTTCAGCAGCTGTCCGTGCCGTTGCCGCCTCTGCTGCCACCCGTGACCGGTATGCGGCCAGAATCTTGTCCATGCCCATGCGGCGCGCAAAAGACCGCAGGCACTGCATGCAAGACCACCACGGCAGCAGCAGATGCAGGCCACTTTGCAACAGTTGCAACCCTCGGTGGCGCGGGCCTAGGGCTCTGAGGACCCAGCGGCAGGCGAGGTTGCACGCAGTGCAAGGGAGCAATGGCTTGTCAGCCGTCAGACAAAGCTCCGTACCTCGTCTGTTTGGTTGAGCATCTCTTGCAGCTTGCTGGAGCGTGTCTCACGCACCAGGGCCAGGTATGCCTGTAGTACACACATGTGAGTAAGGGGGTGGTTGCCTGGACGGTTGCCCGGAGGTGGTTATACGATTGATCATTTCATCACTCATCATACTCGTATCCAACTTGGGGCTCCCCAGACCATGATGCATCAATGCCTGATGAAACAGCTCAGCCACCGCACCTCCATGTCACTGCTGCGCAGCGCAGCCAGGCGCTGCCGCTGTGCCTCCTCCTTGCGCCTCTTGTGCTCCTCTGCCGCAGCTGTGTGCCAGTCCAGCACGCCCTGGCGGATGTTGCGACGCTGCCAGGTCGCCACCAGCTGGCATGCCTGCAGTACAATACGACACAACACCTAAATGCCGCCAAAATGCATAAGTGCACTTTGGCATGAGCCCAGACATGAGCCGGTCTTCCTGCTCTACTGGGCATAACTGTTGCAGGATCGGCACTCAGGGAACTCCTGAAACTGCAAGATCAGAGGGCAGTGTGACGCAATCAGCTGCGCGCACCTTGCGTGCAGAGCAAACAGAGGCAGCGCCTTTGGGTGCCGGCCCTAGCTCCTTGCGCCCGCTGCCTGCTGCATAGCTGACATCATTGCACGCAGAAGCTGCAACCTCCCGACCGCATGCAGCCAGGCCCTTGACAGAGATGGCCAGATCTGCAGCTGGGGCTGCCCTTTCAGCCACAGCTTGTGAAAGGATCTGCAGCCGGAGCGTGCTCTGCAGCAGGTACAGAGGTTTACTCCTTGTGCTGGAGATCGCTGCCTGGATGGATCCACACTCAGCATCGTTTCCTGCAGCAGCCTGCTGCCCACCTGCTGCAATGATCTCCGGTGCACACACTGCACTCTGTGCAGCTAGATCTGTTGCACCGGTGGCTGGGGTTGGGTTGGGTTTGCGCACTGATGTTGGTGCAGATTGTATGTTGAGAAGTTGAGGCGGTCCCTTCATCGCCATGTGTACTGCTCGCCGTGCCAGGATCTGTGCGCCACCCACCAGCTGCGGCAAGTACCTGCAGACAGACAAGCAGTTCACAGTGAGATGTGGGAGCGGGCCAGGTAAACAAAAGTGCCGTGTCAAGATTGGGACAGATTGGCGAATTATCAAACATGTCTCTCATTCATCCACCACCACAAAATTGGCTTACTTGATCACTGCAACACGCCGTGCACGCTGCCAGTCCCCACGTTTGAGCTGCAGTGTCCTCTTGACAATGCCTTGAGCTGTTCCATGTGCCCCAGCCTGCCTGTGAACGTGCCTCCTGGTCAACGGCTTGGGTCCGAGCTGCTTGCTGCGCTGCAACTGCTGGACAAAAGCACGGTGCTGGGCTGAGCCCTCAGGAGGTTGAACAGCTGGCTTTGGTGCAGGAGGCTTGGGAGGTAGGGGTGGAGGTGGGGCTGTTGGCTGGCCAGCTGGGGCTGGCAGTAGGCCCAAGCACTCAGCTACTTTCACAATGCTGCGGTACCTTACATGTTCTCCACGCTTGCGGTAGCACACATGGTATGCTTTGGAGGAGCTCTCAACCACTGCCTCCCCACTTGCGCCCTTGTGGGCTGCACGCCTCTGGCGAGCCTCTGCCTCCCACCCATCCATGGGTCCATCAAAGCCGTAGCGCTTGGCGAGCGTGTGGCGCAGGCGCGTCATGAAATCTGGCGTGCCATCAGCCAGCTTGGCCTGTGCCAGCGCGGGCTGCATAAGAAGGTGACTTCGTGGCAGCGATCTTGCAGCTGGAGTGGGTGCCAGGGCTTGGGCTGATTGCTGTGGCTGTGAGATTTGTGGGGGTTGCAGGCCTGAATCTGCAGAGCCCAATTGTGCCGGCACGCCTGGCACAGCATCAGCTGCAGCTGGTGCAGGCAAAGCAGGCGTGCCGGCTGCAAACAAGGGGGTTGGTAGTGGCTGATCAGCAGCCGCATGGCTGGCGTGCAGCATCGATGGCTGCACCGATTGCTCAACTGCAGCATCGATGGCAGTCGTGGGGATGAACTTGATGATCCTGGTGGTAGGAAGAGGCTGTGTGTCTGGAGAGATCACAGCAGCTTGGGTGAACGCTGCTGCATCTGAGATCGGTGTTGCTGCGCCAGGTCCTGACTGATGTGCAGCAGCTGGCTCGTGTGCTACCTGTCCCTGAGTTCCTGCTGCAGGATCTAGTGCACTGCCAACAGGTGGATCTTCTGTGGATGTAACCGGAAAACCGGGCCCTGCAGATGTCAGGTGACCTGATGGAGCAATAGATGGCTGCGCAGGGCAGCCTTGGTTGACGGGGACTGCAGGAACGTCTGGATCTGCAGCCTGCGGTGTTGCAGCCACAGGCTGGGCAGGCCCAGGTGGCACAGCAGCAGCGGCTTTGGACCGCGCAGCAGCTGCAGCTGCAGACACTGCGAGGCGCTGCTTCGATGGCTTCAGGCGTGGCAGGCGAGGGGCCAGCTCATGTAGGCCAAATGCGCCATTCATGCTGGTGCTGATGCTGTGGAGCACCTGCAACGCATCAGCTGTATGTTGCTGGCTGGAGCGGCTGTCAAGGGGCCGCTGCTCCACAGAGGCGGTGCACAGCGTGCCCCCACAAGCACCGCTGCATAGGTACAGCTCAGCCTGCAGGCATGGATGTAGGGGCCACATCAAACCATCGTCTCAACCTTGGCGCACGCAGGGACAGATGCGCCATCTTTCAAATTAGCCCCCCTCCTGATGCTTCCCCACCAGAGCCATGCAGAGACAGCAAGCCCCCACTGTGCGGCTGCAGCACCTGAAGCATTACATACCTGCTTCAACACACGAGAGGCGCGCTGTGGGCAACGCTCCAGCAGTTGAGCCAGTACCTCGGCAACACCCTCCATGCTGCGTGTGCAGCCCCTATCCTGAGTGGAAACTGCACTTTCAGGTGCTGGCATGTCTCATGGCCGCGTGGGAATAATGGCAGAAATGAAAGGTCCAGCCCAGATCATAATGAAGGCACCAGGGCTGATATGCGCACTAGAGCGCAGAAGCAGTAATTAACACCACCACAATTGTGCAGCAATTTGGAAGATGGTTAAACGAGAGGCACTCTTTCGCATCATATGAGATCGCGGTGAGCATCAATCGGGCTCCAGGAGCAGAAGAAAAGCAAGCTTCACCAGAGCATGCCGCTCAAGTTTACGTCCAGCACTTGTGTGCACTACGATGCGGGTGACAAATCGGGAAAGCTGCTTGCATACATAGCACTCCTGCCCTATGTGGCCATCCTACATGTTTGTTCTACCTTCCATGCCAAGAGGTGGGTGCTTCATGGTTTGGCACATGTGGCTTGTGCATGATGGCATGCGTGTAGACCTGGCATGCAAGCGTTGACACCAGCGATGCTTGTGGGCACTCACCTGGCAACCATGTGCTCCCACCGTGCAGAGAGGTGCACATGCTAGTCATCTTGGTGGGGTTTGTGACCAATGAAGCAGTTGCCCGTGGCCTGAAGCTTGCGCTCCGGCACCCACGCCCGACAGAGCGCTGCGCCGAGCTGAACCTGTGCAACTCCCATGGCATGCCCTCCTCACACACGCAATGCATCGCCTTTGCTCTGGTGCTGCGGGTGCTCCTGCTGCTGCGGGGGTTGTCCCAAAAGTGTGCGTCTACCAGGCTACTGGGAGCTCTGGAGTCGATTGGCCTGTTAGCCATCACAGCTGGGGTGGCAGCATCACGGGTATACCTGGGATACCACTCCCAGGACCAAGTGGCAGCTGCTCTAGTGTTAGGCTGCATGGTGGCATTGATTTGGCGTGGGGTGCTGTCAGTGTTGGCACCCCTCTACCCAGGGATTGCAGCCAGCTGGCCAGGGCAGTTGTTGTGCTTAACAGACACATGGGGACACGTGGACCCATACCGGGCAGCCAGCAAAAGGAAACAAGCATGAGGACGTACTGCTATGCAAAAGGCACAGGCTCTATCCAGGGGTCTTATTTGATGTACTTGATGAATCCAACTGAACGAGGGCAGTGACAACCCGTGCACGCACGGGTAGTGCAGATGTATTGTATGGCATGGACTCACACATGCCAACCAACCAACAACGACACAGCCCGGAGGGGCCCAGTGTAACACACACACAGCACGCTTTGTGTGCACCGCCGGCAACTGCCCTACACTACCTTCTAAAGAACTGCTCAAACCACTTTGGTATAATGCACATTGTCTGTCGTGCCGTGTGCCTTTCTCATTGCCTATGTTGTTTTGAGAATTGACCCCGGCGCCACCATGATCTGGGCTGCCCACCCCTGAGCACGCCATGTACAGCTGGCCTGGGCATGGCCAGGCAGGTGCCCATGCCTGCACAATTCTGAACAGCATGGGCAGGCAGGTATACGCCCATGCTGTCAGCAATGTCATGTAATGCATCACAGCAGTCACCATCTGGAACTGGCCATCACCTCAACTCACCAACGCTTTGCCCTAAACTTTTGTGCTGGTCCCAGTCCACCATGGCCACACCCATACTGTCATAGCCTCCCCTTCCCCTGCGGCTGGCCACCTGCAGGGGCATACCAGCAAGAGAATACATCACAGCAGGCACAATCACTGTGCAGGTGTTCAAGAGGCAGTTTAAACACAGGGCAGCAGTGCGGGCTGCTGTGCAGGCTCGTGAAATACGCACCCTGTGCTCGGCTCCTCTCCATGCAGCATGTCAAACCACCAGAGGCCAGGCAGCGCCCACCCAGATGTGTTGTACAGGATGACGAAGATGGGTGTCAGAGATCCCAAACCCAGCCCGCCTAACCCAAACTTGGTTGTCACAGGGAACACGATCAGCAGCTGCACTAGGGTTGGGCCCATGCCTGCGGAGAGGCGTATGTGCACAGATTCATCTGTAAAGCCCATTCATATGAGCTCACACACTGACACACCCAATGCATCTTCCGAAGTCTCCATGCTGCTCAAGTCTGCAGCAGTTGGCCACCCGTACCTAAGATGAAGGCCCGCAGAAACCAGTGAAGGCGGGCTTTGTGCAAAGGGATGAGGAACAAGATGCCCCAGATGCCTCCCCACCTGCAGAGAAAGGGATGAGCCATTTGCGTCATGGATGACAGCCCAGAGATGAGCAAGCGTGCAAGCATGAAGATGCAAAGTGCAACCTGTTTTGACTTGCTAGAACAGAGGTGTGTGGTTTGATGGCCTTAGGCACGCGCTAGAGGCGTTAGGGGTTCAGGGTACATGGTACCAGCTGGCTCAGGGCAGGGAGGGGCGGAGGAGGTTGTGTGGGCAAGCTGCTTGATCTTGATGCATACTTTGCTGCTCCCTATGCCCTGCACTCTGGAGGTGGTGTGCATTGCACGGGCGCAGTTGGTTTGGCACAACACCCACCCCTGGGCTCCCGGGCCTAATGCTCGTCCCGCCCGCCCCGCATACGGCCTGCCCGTCCGTCACCATATGGCCTGGGTGCCCTGTGGCATCAGCGTGTTGCTGTTGACCACGGGTGGTGTGTCGGCCGGCTGCTAACCTTTGCGGTGCTCCCTTCCGACGGGGTGCTAGGTGCTGTAGTGGGGCGGCTCCCGGTATTTCAGGCTGGCTTGGTCCTCTAGTGCTTGTGTTTAGATATCGACTGTCAGGCTCCGGCATGCAGACACATCTGTGATACGCCGTGTTATTATTATTATTAGAACAGAGCAAGCAGATGAATCCGTGAAACGCCGTGTTATTATTATTAACCCAGCACTGGGACCAAGCACCCCTGCTATCCGTGCCGTCTGAGGCAGGAATTCAATCACCAGGTTCAAGTGCACCATGTAGGGTGCATGCAAGCACCCTTGCATGCAGATCTCACGTGATCTTTTGGTACAAAGCTGCCCGCTCAAACCAGGGTGCGATGTGGACACCAACTGCTTGCGGCACTCCGAGCATCCCCAAGAAGATGGGGAGCAGAAAGTTTATGAGGCCTCCAAAAGCTCCAGCTGCAGGGGCACAAGCCAAAGCCGGGTACGCATTCCTTCCTCAGTCCAGGGTGGTCCCATGGGCAGGCCTGTATGCTGTGGGTCAACCAATGCATGCACACATGCATGGATGCACGCTTGCAAAGGGACGTGTCCATGTGCCCGTACCCTGGTGTTCCCAATCATCCTCTTCGCCATGTGGTGCATTACAGAGGCTGCGATGCTTGTAGTAACACCACACTGCCTCATGTGCATCACCAAGTCTGTCACAGCTGGCAATGCCAGCACAAACCTGCAAAACAGCACGTCAGAGCTTGCGCCACATGTCGCAGCTTGTCCATCGTGCAGTCCCGACAGCAATGAGTTCAGGTTTTCGTCGAAGGGAGCTGGCACGCAGGTGCTGTTCGGTGCCAGCCCTCCCTGGGTGGTAATGGACCTAGCAAGCTGTTGTCATGAAATATGTTGCCAAGCCACGAGCTTGCCGATCGGCTCGACTGACATCGATTATTACAAGCAGTACATAGCGGGACAATGTGTTCAGATCGGGTGTAAACCTCCTCTCTACACCTCCTCTGCCGTCCCACAACCAATAGCCTGCACCTCTTGTCTGGGCGCTGCCTCCCCCGTCTTGGTGACCAGTGGCATGTACCTGCGGTAGCACAAACCAGAGGTGGGCACGTCGTCATGACCATACATACCATCGACATGCATGCCTGCAGGAACCTGCCTCTTGCCTCTTGCGTCTTGGCCTTACACACCACTTGCATGCATGTACTCCTTCACGGTGCACTGCAGGCAAGCGGCCACCGTCCAGACACTGACCATGAAGGCTCGAACCCAGCCTGCGCACGTGCAGCCTCATTGAAAGGCGGCTTGAGCAACCCATAGAAGTGTGACCGTGTCAGCTCATGGAACCACTCCTCCACATGCTCATGCCGCCGTGCATCTTGCATCCATGAAGGGCAGCTGCAGGCGGCAGCTGGCTGTTCACTGTGCCCCTGCGTGCTGATTGCCTCACCCTCCTGCTGGTCGCCCCCAGGTGCCCCGCTGCATGTCCCCTTGCTGTTGTCCTGGCTGCTGCCGTGCATAGGGCAGCCAGCTGCTCCCCCACTGTGCGCGGCTTCATGCAGGTGGCGCAGCCAGCGCACACCTGCTGCACAGTGGTTGATCTCCTCCGGATAGATGGTCCCCTCTAGCAACACTGCGATGAATTAATGACATCTCAAGGTCAGACACAGTTGGAGCAGGCAAGCCGGTCATCTTCATGCAGCCTGTGACAGGAACCACTGTTTCAACAGAATGGGCTCTCATTCTGTGTTTCAGGCTGCCTGAGCCTGTTGTGCCCTGGGGTGGTGGCACAGATACCACGAATGCCTGCCACTGCCGACGGAAACAGCTGCATGGCCATACGATTGCACGCACCTGATGTCGTCTCGTCCCCGTTCTTCCTGAACTTATCAATGGTGGACGGCAGCACGTCCAGACCACGCGCCTGAGCACAAATCACAACGTGTTTGACCAGTTTCTTGCAGTCTGGTGGCTTGCCAAAAGCGGACTGTAATTTCAAACCCCTTAGGACGCAGCATACTGGGCCTGCACGCTAGGTGGCTTTTGACGTGCTGGCAACCAATCCAGCAGACAATCCGCCAATACAAAAACAGTGGCAAAAGTCGTCTCCACGCGCGTCATCACGCATGAGGACAGCGGATCAGCTCCAGCAGTGGGCAGCCACCAGCTGCCCAGCTCTGCAGGCTGCACACCGTACCTCGTGCACGCAGTGCTCCACAGACAGGCGCGCAGCAAGGCTCTTGGACGTCATGGTTGCACTCTCCCAGAGGCCGTCATGCGCGGGCAGTGCCCCGTAGTAAGAGCCCATCTCGCGCAGGCGTGCCTCCAGTGCAAGGAAGTGGCGGCACTCGTCCTCAGCAACCTGAGGGTCAAGAGAACGCATGCAATAGCGGTCGTTCGTGTGCCAAGTCTGAGAACAGGTGCACACCTGCACCCGCTTGCGCTGTGCTGCAGCATACCACCAAACAACTTCAAGCGTTGTCGCTACGAGCACACACAATGAACACCACAACACATTGCCACCCAGCAGAACGTCTACTACAGCTGCAGTGGCAAAGGCATTGTCTAACGCAATGCATGATTGTAACAAGTGCGCCCGCCAATCGCCCCGGCGCTCACAATGGCCCAGTCGTTATAAAAGTCACGTGGCAGGTAGGGCGCATAGTCGGGATGTGAACCGAAGCGTGCAAGGATGTCCCATGACAGGTCTATCGCCCATGACTCAATGTGTGCGAGGCTGTGCACGATGGCCTGCGGCCACGGTTGTATGGGGCAGGGGTTATGATCTTATGACACGCATGCCCGTGAGGCAAGCTCGAGACTGGATGAGGACGAGGGTGCTTGAGATGTTTTAGCCTGTAGTTAAGATGCATATGAGGTAGCCCACCTGTAAACGGCATGCTGCTATGCATGCCTTCATTGCCTCAGCAAGCAGTTGATGCTGGTGGTATTCATTTGATGCTGACCTGCCGGCTCGCGATGGACCCGCCTTTGCCGCGCTTGATTGTCTGGCCTGGGGTCACCAGCTTGACCTGCGATGACCACCAAAGCATCTGCAGCCATGTGATCTCTGACTGTTATCCAGCAGCACCGCGTTGCATGATGGCTTGCGTCACAGCACTACTGGAAGCTGTCGCACCAGCATCACCCTACTACTGCACCTTGTCATCTGCGCGCGCAGGCCGCTCTGGCACAGACAGGCTTGCCGCTGCATCCACTGAGGGCCGTGACTCCTCCATCTCCCCGGTGCGCCACCAGCGTAGAATGTCTTGCGTGTACTCTGCCTTTTTCCATGGGTCTGTGCAAGGACCATGCAAGGAAAGGGCCGCATGGCATGCCAAGGCAGGTTGTTGTCAGGGGCTATAAAGCGCTCTCGGCGCGCACTGCAGCTGTGTGCTACACAGCAAGCTGTGGTGCGCAGGGGTTGGGGCTGCGGCACATGACTGCAGCCAGTGCGGTCTTTTCAGCTGGCTGCAGCAATGCTGGACCGCTGTGTGCTGCACCATGTGCTGATCATGACAACTCCATGCAACCAGTCAGGCGCACCTGGCTGCCTCAGCACTTTGATAGCCGCCTCAACTAGCGAGTCTGTGGGCTTTGGCGCTGCATCCGCCATCACCTCCGCCATGACCCTCAGCGCGCCACACCACAGCGCAAAACTAAGGTTTCAGGTAACAACCAAAGCTAATGTATGGAGCTCGCTGTCGTATGTCTATGTGCACGAGTGATCATGACAAGGTGTGATGATTCCTGCCTGTTTTCTGCCTCTCTGCAGGCGCTGATCAGGTCGACTGTCTCTGTGGATGCTAATCGATACATCATTGGGAGGCCGAATGGCGAGAAAGTTGTTACACCACCCACGACTCGCACAGCCTCGACAGCACCGTGCCCATCGGAGCAGCCTAAATCAGCCCTGACATTTACTTCTTCTTGGCCACGCCCACAGTCTTCCCGCGGCGGCCAGTGGTCTTGGTGTGCTGGCCGCGCACACGCAGGCCCCAGTAGTGGCGCAGACCACGATGCTGGCGGATCTTCTTCAGGCGCTCCAGATCGTCACGCATGGAGGTATCGATCTGGGAGGAGGTCAGCTGCAGTAGCAAAGGGCAATGCGCAGGGAACAGGAGGAGCAGTTAGCGCGTGTGCTTGCATCAACGAAGGCTGGGTGTATGCATGTCGGAACCCCATATGTACTCGGCACATGTGTAATGCACACAGTGCAGCAAAGCGTTGTGTTCACAACCAAGCTGCGCTCCCGGCTATGTCCTATATCATGTCCTATGATATGTTGCCACCCCTCGGTCGTCCCTCATACACTCACAGCCCCGCATCCACCCCCGCGCTCCGCACCTGGCTGTAGCGGCCAGTCTTGTGGTCCTTCTGCCTGTTCAGGAACCACTCAGGGATCTTGTAGTTGCGGGGGTTGGCCACGATGGTCATCATGCGCTCCAGCTCCTCAGCGGAGCACTCGCCTGGAACATTGCACACGGCACAAGCAGGTTCGACAGAAGCGCCATGCATAGCTGCGCCCAATGCTGTCAGCTGCCGGCTCCAGTGCAGCACTCTCACTGAATGGTTGGACGCCATCAAACTGCAAACTGTGTGTCCTGGCTGGTAACCCCTGCCCTCGCCCTAGCAGTTGCACAAGCTCATGTACCTCAACCAACATGTCCTGATTCGTCAACAGCATGCTTCGCCTGGCCCTGCTGGTATGGCTGCCTGCTGGTAAGAGGACTCAACTGTTGCCATAGCAAATGCTAGCCATGCCCCAGCACCGCACGCATGCCCCGCGCGTGCATGCCCTGTGCGCATGCAGCAACCTGCTCCTGGCTACTGTGCCCTTGCCCTCCAGGCAACCCACCAGCGCGCTTCTTCATGTCAACCTCAGCCTTCTTGCAGACGATGTTGGAGAAGCGGCGGCCAATACCCTTGATGGCCGTCAGGGCATACATGACCTTGGTCTTGCCATCCACGTTGGTGTTCAGCAGACGCAGAATGTGCTGGAACTCCTGGCCAGCCACGAGGGAGCCCATCTTGGCTGCGAGCATCGACGGAACGAGCGACCCTTGAGCACCAGGCCACCATGCGAACCCATGCAAACATGCGAGCCCCGCAGCCGAGCAGTGCTGTGCTGTGAAAATGCTGTCAGCCGAGCTTTGTTCTGGTAAGGGCTGCAAGGACTCATAGCATCGACTGGGGCCTGGCGCAATTCACGCCCTTGCTGCAGGACGCTGATTCCGGCGCTGGAGTGTCCTGAAACAGTTAATGAGGTCTGTAGGGCGCAGCCGTGCTGCTTCCTGTGCGACCACCTCCATGCTGCCTGAAGCTCCATGCTGCACCTCGACCCTGCAGTCCTCTGTCAACATAACGCTGTCTACCATCTAGCGTTTGTGCAGCAGTGTCTGTGCACAGAAGCTCGTCGCCATGACCTGCTCCAGCTCGCCGTCAGGGCCCAGCCTGCTCCCCGTCCAGTGAAGCTGCACCACCACAGCTGTGAGCTGCACTGGACGTCCAGCTACCTCCAGCAGCGCCCAGCACCACCAGATCTGCCGCCCCATGCAACAATGTATCACAGGACACAAAAGCAGAGCATGCGCACCTGCTTGTCTCTGTCGGATGACGAAGAGAAGAGGGCGAGTCATGCTGGCTTTGGTTTTTAGTGGTACTGGGTCACTGGAATGGAAAAGTGGTGATTTGCGATGGGAGACGACAATACGCGCACCTGCACATCGGTTCTTTGTATACCAGGGCGCAGGCCTGCGCCTGGTGCCTCTGGGCAGCATCACCTGTACCTCGCCCTAATGTACCACCTCCAGGCACCAGTGCCTCCACATCCCATCCTGGTTTGCTGATGTGATGACCTTGTGGGTCTTCCTGGGCACGCAAGCGGCGTACAACACTTCTTTTGTGCGCCTGGCTCTAGAAGGCCCCATTCACATGGCCCATGGCCGCTTGTGCTCTTTTATTGCACTGCTTGTATGGACACGCAGCGCCTCCATTACATGTGGGTCATCTCATACATCTGCCATTTACAATGGTCCCATCCATCAGCGCCTGGCAGGCACCTGTGCACCGGGTCCCTCCAGCTGCAACGCTCACATGCCCCTGCCCATTCCTGCATCCTGCATCCTGCCACTACTCTGCATACATGCGCCACCTCATCGGATCTGAGCACCCCTGTCTCATGCCTTTCCGGCACCCTCACTGCTTGCCGCCTGCCGCGGCTGCTGCGCCATCCTTTGCTGCTGACTTGACCTTGAGAGTGGGGAAGTGTGGATGGCCCGAAAAGTCGAAGCCGACAGTGACGCCCAGCTGTAGCTTAGCTGGCTTGCTCTCGCCAGCTGCGCCTGCACCAGCACCGCCCTCCCCGCTCTGCCCCGTGGCTCCAGCCACGCCCTTGGGATCAGCTGCGACCACGCTGCGCGCGATGAGCGCACACGCAATGCCATTGGCGGCTGCGACCCGATCCAGCGCAGCCAGAGCCCCCTTGGTGTCCTCAGATGCCAAGCTCAGCAGCGGCACGCGGGGCTCGATGCCAGGTGCTGCTGCATCATTCAGCTGCGCGCACAGCCGCCGCACAGTCTGCAGCGTCTCGGTCGCCAGCATAAAGAACTGCACGGCATGCAGCGAGTCCGCCGCTGTCACCTCCTTGAATGTCTCTGTGACCAGAACGAAAATGGGGCAGAGGCAGGAGCAGGGCAGGGCCTGGGTCAGCAAGTTGGCTGCGGCAGCCCAACCCACAGAGGACCTTCCATTAACGAGCACCCCATACACAGGAGGTGCAATCGTGCCTGTGTGTGCGCGCACCCAACACTGCCAACAGTACGCTTTGGTGTTTGGTCCTTAGAGTGGGAAGAGGCAGTGGGCTTCGCACCGTAGCTCAGCGGCTCGGGGCGCACGACATTGAAGGTCTGGAAGGATGAGAAGCGCTGGTCGTAGCGCTCGCGCTCGGTGTTGAACGGTGGCTCAAATTCGGCCACAACACCTGCCTTCTTCAGGCCGAGCATCAGCCGCACAAGAGCTGAGCACATCGTGCTGTGCACCTCGGCGACCGCAGTGTCCAGTAGGATGGCGGCCTGGCGCTTGATAGTGGCCGTTGAAGGTGGCGGTGGTGGTGGTGCCTTCTTGCCTGGCTTGACGCGGCCTGCACCAGATGGCAAAAGTACAATGGCCGTGTGATGGGTCTGCGCAAGGGCTTCCAGACATGGAATTGAACGTTAGGCAAGGCGTGCAGCTGCAAACGACGCCCCAGCAACAAACACCATCAGCGCTCAGCACCCATCCCACACCCCCAGTTCTTGCAGCCGACCGGTGCACGTCAAAATCAGTGCGCACACCTGGCAGCGCGGGCATGCCGCCTGGCACGGGCGCGGCGGTGGCATGCAGGTGGCGCAGCGCAGTGCGTTGAGCGGAGAAAAGAGAGGCAAGGTACCAGAACATTGCAAGGTACTCGTGGGGCTCATACAGTGACAGCTCGAAGCCAGCCAGAAGGTGGCCCAGCATGCTGCGTGCTGTCTCTGCCTCCACCCAGGTGGCCAGTGGTCCCTACAGGGGTGGGCATGCATGATGTGGGCGTGGGAACATAAGAGGCTGCAGTGCCTAGGACATCAGGAGATAGACACCAGCAGGCGGCAACGACATGGTCTGTCTGCGCATTTGACCGAGTCGGACTTGCTGGCAAGCAAGACACACGAACGCCTTGAAACTGCCTGCCTTCATCAAGACCTGTTGTACGCCCATCGTGAAGCCTGCCCAAAAGCTCAACCACTAGGAACAACCCAGCATTGCAGCCGCTTCCTCTGCTGAACCATAGCTTACACGTCTGTGCTTGCTCATTCTCACCTGGGGGTCGATCTCCCCCTCCACAGCCCCTGGCAACGGGGACCACCGCCAGCCTGCCTTTGCCATAAACGCATTGAAGGACTCTGAGCAGTCCGCGTTCAACGCATGCTGGTACAGGTTGCCCCAGTCCTCCAGCCCACGGCGCAGGCGGCGGCGCGAACGGCACGGATTCAGCAGCAGTGCCTGCACCCAGTTGCCGGCCTGTGGTGTGCACGAGGAGGGCAGGAGATCCAAAGACGTGAAGACGTGCAGGTTTTGTGTGCGGTGGGTGGTGGTGCTGGTGGTGGTGGGTGCAAGCGATCAGTGCAGTCTATCGGTGCAGTCAATCGGTGCAAGCAGCGTACGCCTGAAGGGTGCCACTCTCTACACATGGATACACGCCACTGGCTCAAGCTGTCCCATGTTGAGCTTCATCAGAAATTTGCACACAACTGGAATGCCGGAACTGGACAAGCTGCAGTGGAGCACCTAGCAGCCAGTGCCCCCTGCCCAAGCCACGCACCGCGATGGCTGCCTGCTCCAGAAACATGTCCACGTCCTCCCCTGCTCCGTGTGCAGCCGGCAGTGCACACGCCTCACAGATCGTCTCACGCTCGAGCGCCCAGGCTGGGGACGCCTCAGTCACGGCCGCTGCGGGCGTGGGTGCGCCCCCCACCGGCTGCGCTGCAGCACCCCACGCCTTCCCAGCCACAAGGTAGTGTGCAACGGAGCGCGCGACGATGCCGGGCCTCAGGCGTGCAAAGTGCTCTACGTGCTGCGTGAGTGCACGGTAGCTGCGTGGCAGTAGCAACATGGGCAGGCCAGTCAGACAGTGAAACGATCGGCCAGGGGAAGGCTCAGCCACGTATGGATTACCGCTTGAGGGTGCAGCTGGGATGTACAGCCACAGCGCACCTCCTCATCACTGCATGCCCTTTTGCCTGGGTTGTGTCAGGCGTCAGAGTATTTCCTGAAGCTGCTGTACTAGCCCATGACGCGGAGGGCTGTTCAAGGAGTACTCTCAGCCTATGCATGATGAAACGTATGCCCACTGTGCATGCATGCATCATGCTGACACTTGTACGACATCCAGCAACCCGCAGCTCTGCACTCCCTCGCGTGCTGCGCGCTCCATGTGCTTACATCCTTCTACAGCCCAGCTGGCACGCTTACCCCTTGACATCCACCACAGCCACGGCGGCCTGCAAATGCTCCAGCAGCTGTCGGTGGTGCGCCAGCGCTTGCGCAAATGTCGCAAAGCTGACGGGCCGTGGTGGCGCAGGCCCCAGCAGGTGGCGGCACACACCATCCACAAAGCCGGGGGCAGCAGCCACTGATGCCTCATGCTCCTCGCTGACGGTGATGGGCTCCTGGGGGGTTGGAAATGGGGATGCGCGGGGTGTGTGGGATCAGCATGGCACATTGGAACAGATCACTCGGCCACTGTTCCTGCAAGTTTTGCAATCGACTGGTCACAAGGCACATCCTGACATCCGCAGACCGGCACTTGCAGAAAAGCCAGCAGGCAGCAGCCGGGAGGCGTGCAAATACAAACGACTCTACGAGCCACTCATCAAAGCACTCTATGAGTCACTCGCATGTTTTCACGGAGGGTTCTGGGTGCGCGTGCTGACCCTCACCTGGCCCTTGGCACCAGAGATGGCAGCCAGCGCAGCCTGAGCTGCAGCCAGGTGCCGTGCCGCAGCACCCACCCCAGCCACAGTCTTCTTCCTGACTTCGACCAGTGCCTACATCACACATGGCAGTTTATCGCAGTTCATGAATATGTGACACGGACCAGAGTCCACATCACAGTCAGCACAAGCCACATAGCATGACCGTGCTGCATGCCAGCAGATGGGCATCCTGCATGCATTCACCATGGGCAGGCATTACATGGCTACTGTATCCTGATGCTGCCTGACTTCCCGCGACTGACAAACCTGATGAGATGTGATGCGAGCCAGCCCAGCCCAGCCCAGCCCAGCCCAGCCCAGCCAATTGAACCGGGACTGAACAAACAACACGCATCCCAGCGGCCAGCACGCCAGCTGATATGCTCCTGCCACGCACCAGCAGCAGCTCCCGGCGCAGTGTCAAGCGCTGGGCGATGCCTGCCTGCACGGGTGCTGCCTTGGCCGCTGCCTTGGCCTTCTCAATGGCAGATGCCATTGCTGCTGCAGCTGCCTCGTCCTTGGGTCCCCCAGGAGCCGGCTCATCCAGGGGCAGGCCAGTGATCAGCAGGTTGAAGTCCTCCTCCTGCACAGTAGGGGACGGCAACGAGTTAGCTTCATAACTGCAACTAGCAGCGTGTTCAAATCATATGAACATAAGACATGAGTAGCGCTGGCAACAATGAGCTGAAGGCCGCCAGAGTGTTATAGCACACACGGCGTGATAACGCATGTCTGGATACAACCCTGTCGGCTGTGCTGTTTGCTTTGCTGCAGATGCATCCCCAGGCGGCTTCTGCTTGCACAGCGTCAGACCTGTGGCTCCCCTGCCTACCTCGCACACTGCGCCGTTGAAGGCGAGCCAGCGGATGGCGCCACAGGTGGCAAGCATGCCATTGCAGAACACAGCCAGCGCAGGGCAGGTGGCCTCCAGCCGGTTTGGGCGCAGCATGTACAGGCTCGTGAACACCGTCTGAGCCAGCGCGGAGCCTGCATTGACCAATTGGCCCGCAGCCATCAGTCAGCATGATGCGCGGGGTGCACAGCAGCGGCACACAGTGGTGCGTGCAGCGCACATGCACAGTTTGCCCATCTGCACACCTGCACAGGTCAGCATGCAGCACACATGGTGCTGCATGGGCCACCCTGATGAATGGTCCAACACTCACCTGTGCACCATGTAGCCTCCATCGCCATCAAGCGATCCATGATTGAAAGCTGCTGCTCGGTCGTCAGGTCGATGGCCGCATGACCCTCATCAATGAGAGCTTCCAGCGTCTTTGGCTGCTCCTTGCCACTGACGGCCGCATCCATCTTCGGATTACCAATCTCGACTGCACTCATGGCCTCGAACAACGAAAACGTCTCGGTCTGCACCATCTGGCCCACTGGCAGGGCTTCACTGGCTTTGGCCAGAAGCCTCGTGATATTGACATATTCAGTCATCTGTTACAATGCTCAGCCAATCGGACTGTACTGACGAGAGGTGTGGCTGCTGGAAAAGGATCAACAATACATGTTGATAAACTACCTAATTGCTAGCCAGATTCTCCAGCTCTGTGCAGCGCGGCGGGCTGTGTGTGGCCAATGGTGGTCGAAGTCATTGGTGAAGCCTCACCCTTGGTGCTGCATGGCAATGCAGAGTACATGCCTGCAGAGCGATGCATGCCTAGAAGCGAGTCATGAGGTTGGATCACCCAGCTGGCTTCGTGTCGTGGCACAGCCATCCTGGAACAGGAGGAAGGTTGGCAGCGGCACGGGCACGGGCAGGGCGGGGTGCCCGTGTGCTGTGTGGACAGCTTACCGCGCGGCCCGCGCGGCCCTGCTGACTGACTGTCTGTGCAAGATCTACGGTGACCATCAGACGGCGCCATCCTTCGTGCGTGGTGGCATCCCGTCTCACGGTTGCTCAGGCCACCGCCGCATCTACCGGCTGGGCGTGTTGGATGGCATGTGCCGTATGTGCACGCAGGAGCAGAAGCAGGTGAAGCGGGCAGCAGCAAAGCGCAACCGGCAGGGGTGTTATATGACCTTGTAGCATTGTATGTACCCGGGGCTCCAATGCGAATGGACGCAAGGACTTTCACGGAAACTTCAAATCTGGATGCAATTTACAATGGTTGTAATGTCCATGCCAGCAGCAGGTCGTGTCGGTATCTGGTGTTCGCTGCCGGCACATTCCCTGCCATGGCCCACATTGCGTGCTTGGGAAAATGCACGCAGCTTGATATCTGGTCAGATACACAGAAAACAGTAGAACCATGAAAGGGAAAGAAAGCAAAAAGAGCCGATCATAAGTTAAGTGCCTGCTGCAGTTCATTTCTGAACAGTTTGCAGGATCACAAGAATCCTCACTGCCATGAGAAGGCAACCATTTGCACGGCGTATGGCAAGACAGCAATACACCATGCTGCACAAAACTCCTGAGCTCATGGCCACCGTATCCATTCGCATGCCACCCCACCATGCGAGATTTTGCCCCCTCACAGCTATCCTGCATGCACCCAGCCTGAACCGAGTCAGGCTCGCCACTTGGCTGTGAGCTTTGTGAATACCAAGCTGTGTCTAGCCTCATCTGTCATAGTCAAGCCTGCCTTGTACGCCTTGACCTGCCAGCTGGAAGTGGGACATTGACAACAGACACGCTGCCCGCAGGCTGCAGGTATCCAAGCTCGTGCCCATGTCCTGCCCCTGGCACAACTGGCAACCTGAACACTGCCGCAAGCACATGAGTGGCATCTCAACATGACATGACGAACCCAGCCTGCTGCGCAGTTGCTGCACATCAAGCGCTCATCGTCACTTGCATGTCCAGGGCTCCAGCGATCGAGCCACCGCGTGCACGGCCCACCAGCCAATCATGGCAGACGGCACCTGCTGCAGTAACCGAGGCGCCACACCATAGTACAATGACCCCACGCCCTTTCGCGAGACCAGCTTCTGACCGGTGCGTAGAAACAGGCGCGCGCTGCCCAGCAGGCCTTTGCCTGTCAAGTCCGTGCCGTGCGTTTGCATGTACGTCTTGACACTGTCAAATGGCATGCTGACCATTACAGCTGCTGCCCCTGACGCTGCACCCGTGGCGAGGTCCCACACCTGTCGTGAGCACCGGTGTGCAGGCAGAAGGGCTGTGTGAACAGTGCAGCGGATTCTCCAGTGCACGCCTGAGACCCAAGCCCTCTAAAGCAACACGTTGGCACTGAGCAAGCTGGCCCCATGCATGCTTACCTGCATGTCCATTAGTGCCAGCTCATCAGCAGGATGCGTTCAACACAAGCGTGGCCATGCACGGCTGCAACCTTTTACCAGCCGTCCACAGCCTCACAGCCCCTGCCCCACAGCCCCATGCCCGCGGCCCAGTGGGCCAGCAATCCTGAGTCCTCATGTCTCTCACACGCACCTGCACTGGGATTTGTTGCACTGAGGGGTTCTGCCCATGCGCATCCTTCATGGAGCCCATGACTAGCATCTCCGACACATCATGCGGCCACGCCTCGAAGCAGTGCGGCAGGAAGCCCCAATATAGCCCCGACGGGCCCTCTCGCCGCACCACTTGCACCATCTCACGCATGAAGCTGCCCTTGACCAGGCCCGCCTGCTGGTTGTGCCTGAACAGCTCGACAGGCGACTCCACCAGGGCTGTTGCAAACGCGGTGAACACTGCAGCTGTGATGTTGGCCCACAGCTTGCTGTCGACCTGGGGTGCACTGGGTGCCTGGGCCGCAGCGCCCGCCTCTGCCTGGGTATGAGCTGCAGCGGCACCGCGCTCCCCTCCGTGGTGCGCCTGCGTCGCACACGCTGCACTGGCTGCGTTGCCTTGAGTATGCTGCTGTTGAGGGGCGATTAGCACGTGTGCGCCTGCCGCCTGCTGCTGGTTTTGTTGGTGCTGCGTTTGTGTGTGGGCTTGCGTGGAAACGCCGTCATGGCTGCTGCTTGCCCCACTGCCAGCAGCTGACGTGCTGGCTGACGCATGGGATGCTGCACGGCTGGGTTTTGAGTTGTGCCCCGTGCCCTGCTGCTGTTGTTGCTGTTGTTGCTGCTTGAGCGCCGTCTGTTGCTGCAGCAGGTAGCGCTTGCACGATTCGTACGACGCATAGTGCACAGCGCCCACAACCACCGAACACAATGCTGCGCCTAGAGCGCCTGCATACAGCGCCCCCAGCAGCTGCCCTGGCCTGCGACATGACTGCAGCAGCTCCGCCAGGACTTCTCTGGTGGTCAGTGAGTTTGCCTGGCACCGAACTTTGATGGTGTCCAGTGGATACAGCACGATCACTTGGATGATTTCACCTGCGCCACCAACAGCAGCACCGCAACCCTGTCGCATGTCTGCATCAGGCGTTTGTGCACATTGCTGCATGGCTGCTGCAGGAATGCTTGGCATGGCGCAAAACATCAAAGCGCTCAATGCATGCAGATGACATGGACTGTCTGCATGGACATGTCGTCATGTCCTCACCTACGGCTCCTGCAATCGCCTCTACCAGCATAGGGGGTAGCACCCGGGCAGTCCTGGAGCTGCACAGCACAGGAGCAGTTGCGAGAGCTTAGCAGACGAGGCCTTTCACCTAATACTTGCCGGAAGCTCATGATACGCGGCCAGCGTGCTGCTTCATCCGGCTCGCAGCTACTGAAGTAGTGCCTCACCTGTCGTCCTGTCGCCTCTGCAGATGCCGCCTGTGTGCGCCATATCCCACGCAGGCCGCAGCTCCAGCAGCACACGCCCCAGTGACGACCAGGCGCATGCGAGTGGGGCCATACTGCCCCACAATCGAATGCCTCATCCAGCGAGCTGCAAGCTGTTCCAGCCAGGGCTCACATTCAATCCAGCCGTTAGGACGTTAAATAAGCTGCAGTTGGTTCATCAGATCAAGTGCAGCCTGGGCCACAATGCCAAAACAGCTTGTACGACTTTATGCGTTTTATGGTTTGCGGCGACCTAATGTTTTTATGATAATCTGCCGCGCTTTGTTGGTGTGACGCTTTCTCATCATGCTGGTCACGCTCGGTTTCCTGCAATTGCGGCAGCGTTGATTGAGCTGCAATATCGGCTGAACAGTGACCGTGGATTGTAGGCATTGGGTTGAACACACCGCCTGGTATGAACCCCTTGCATTCGCGTACTAAGCCTTAGGAACGCAGATGAATAGCACTACAACATGGAATGGCGCGTTCCCCCGAGGTTCCAGCTATGCACAAAGCTTGCAGGCCAGATGATGCACGTCTGGTGACCAATGTGCTGCCGGAAGCTGCATCAGGCCGCTGTGTGCCTGCTTCTCTTGTGTTTCCTGCCTCCTGGAGCTTGGACCGAGGATGCTTCGCTAGAAGCACAGTGTGTCATCAACCAAGCGCTGTTTGTGCAGAAGTTTAACAGAAGGTGATGGTTGCTCGCTGTTCAGGGCCCGAGAAGTCCAAAGAAGTCGTTTTGCATGGCATACAAATGGGGAGTTGTTGTCATGCGTGCTGGCCCTGCCTACTGTACCTCACTGGCATGCCAGCGGTATTGATATGGTTCCGGTTGTGTGCATGCGGGGCGCCATGTACATGCCCGACATGTCTGCCATCTATGCATGGTCGCAGCATTGCCAAGCTCACAGGCGACAAGACTGGGCTGTCATACCAGAACCTGCAAGACGGCGTCAAGTGCGTAGTCATGCATGCAAGATGCAACATGCTTCACCAGCATTTACTAGCATTGGCACATCAGCGAGAAGCTGGCAGTTTCGTGGGGCATGCGCTCCATGCCGCCCATGTCGCTCATCTGGCCGTGCATGCAGGCAGCTCGTGTCATCATGCACCAACAGCAGCTTCAGTGCAGGTGAGCTGGGTGTGGCTGCTTGCCAGGCTGCCAGTGAGATGGGCCTCTGAACTTGCGCACGCCTGGTCCTGCAATTCCCATGTCAACCTGTTCACGACATCTCACGTGGTATATGGGCGTGATGCATCATGCATGCAGATGTCCGGCAGCTCAACCTGTTGGCACCCCAGGACGCACGTACTGTTGTGGATCTCAGTCTGCCACTCCTGGTACGGCCATGGGGAATGGTGAATCAATGCTATATTGGACGCTTGCCAGATTATCAGGAACATAAAAGGATGGTGGTGGCACACAGAGTGTGTATGCCTCCAGATGCAGCCAACAGCGGCATGGTGCCAAGGCATGGGATCTTGGGGTCATGACGGCCAGTAATGCACGCGGTGTACACTTCAGGGTCAGGCAGCTTCAAGGGTTTGGAGACCAAGAGCAACAAATGGATGGCCATGCCGTTGCAAACCCTGCCGGTTTCACATGCGGTACACGGGCAGTATGCAAGTGAGCAGTGTGTGCTGCGCCGGCTGATTCACGCGCAGGAGCAAAAGTTGGGCTTGACGATAAACGTGGTCTACAAGCACTTTTTTGAGCTGCACCAGGAGATCCTACTGACGCTGAATGGCAAGCTGGACACATATGATGGCTGGATCTTTGAGGCAATGAACATTGTTGATATGGCGTCCAGCGTCGGTGGCTTCGGGTTCGAGGTGTGTTCGCAGCCCCGCATGTGCAGCAGCTAAGGGCACCGATGCACATGGTGCATGCAGCCGCGGTAGCATCGCAATGGGCAGGACGCACCAAACACCGCGTGCTTGTGCATCATTGGCACATGTCAGGGTTCGCGGTGTCTGGGTGTCAGGGTGGCTGGCATGTGCCGCATCCATAGCTAGCAGTTGCAGTGCAGCTGCATTGACCATCATTGTTGGCTTGGGCTCCCTTGCGCGCATGCCCCTGGCAACTGCCCTCGCGGGTTCCTATTCATTTCTTGATTATCTGTACTGCTGCATCTGCTTGTACCATCTGGTGCCGATACACTGTACTGCAGGACCTGCGGCCGTACATCGCCGCTGACAAGCAGCTGTCAGCTGTGTGGGCCGATGTGAACACATGGTTCCGTGAGGTGGCTGGCGTGTACCAGGGCCGCGTCATCGGCGTACCGCTCGCGTCGTACCAGCCGTACCTGTACTACAGGAAGGACATCTTCAGCGCATACAACCTCACCGTGCCCAACACGTGGCCTGAGTTCATTACGCTGGCGTATCAGATGAACGGTGCGTGGAACAGCAGGACCTTGGGGCCGTGTGAGAGTGCGTGCCTGTGCCCTTGCCTGTGTCCCTACCCGTGCCCAAACACAAGCATGGTATAGTCCAAGGTCCAGGATGGACATATAGGATATAGGAGATATCAGGTTAGGGATATAGGCCATATAGGATAGGGATATAGGACGTATAAGATTGAAGTTCAAGGTCCAGGAAGGACAGCATCAGGGGCTTTGATCTGGTGGTTCAACACCTTGTGTACCTGTGTTCACCGCCTTGCAGGTACTGACTTTGACAACGACACGCGTGGAGACTTCTCGCTGTGCATGTCGTTCCAGGAAAAGTACCTCCTCTCCTTCATGTTCACTGCGCTGCTGGGTGCGTGGCCACGCCTGATGAGAACGCACCCATGCTCTGTTTGTAGCATGATTGCATTGCGGGTGTCCTGACCAGCCCGATTGCAGATGCTGAGGGCGGCAGGGTTTGCTTGACATGCCTCAGCTGGATCTTTCTGTTCCCGTCCAGCTGATATGTACGCCTGCTGCTGACATAGGCCTGGGGGCCGGTGTGTGCACCCCAACCCACATCAGTCGCTATGTGAATGGGCAAATACTGGTGGAAGCCGGCAGTGCCGCAACTGTACAATAGCTGCCGCCATCCCCCTCATGCCTTTCCCTCTGCAGCTAGCCAAGTGCAGACCTCAGGCAAGGAGCAAGGTGTACTATGGGACCCCTGGACCATGGAGCCTCTCGTAGGCACTGTGGCAGGCATTGAGGCGCTGCGCATGCTGCGGGACATGTACCCGGTCAATATGGACCACAATGCTACGTTCACCTCTGTGACCAACATCGACTGGAGCAAGTGGTGGGTGGCATGCACAGAATTTGCTGTGCGTGCGCATGCATGCGTGTGTGCGCATGTGACGCAACCCTGTGCGGTGATGCGTACCTGCATGCTGCGCTCCCAGCTCGACACATCGCTCTCGTTGTGGGTGGTGGTGGTTGGTTCTCAAGAACTGTATGCCCGCCTTGATTACCTGCTGTGCTGTGCAGCCTGATGACAGTGACGATGGCTGAAATCTTCAAGGTGGGGCAGCTCAGGCACCGAGCAGAGAGCTGCTTGAGAAAATTGACTAGAAAGATCTCAGGGAATAGCAGCACAGGCCACCGCATGCCATGCTTGCTCGCATTGTCCGGAGTTCTGCATGGTGCTGCATCCTGTCAGGCTCGATGGCTGTACATGCAGCAGCACTTGTGGTGGCTAGTTGGCTACCACTGCAGCCATGTTACTGTGCTTGGGCTCAGCACATGCATGCTGATAAGCTGTGCTGCTGCTGTGCCTGGCTTGCTGTAGGCGTCCCCCACGCATGCCACGTGGAGGGGTACCGTGGGCACGGCCATGGTCCCTGGCTCTTCTCAGTATCTCAGCCGATCCTCTAGCAGCCCCTCGTCCTGGCAGCTGATGCCGTGCCAGACGGGGCTGTGCTCAGAAGGCACCATCAACCGGGCGCCATACTTTGGACCTGCAACGGTCGCGGGCGGCCTGAACCCTCAGTGAGTCTTACACGTGCTGAGTGAGGGTGTCTAGCGTAATGCGATGCATGGATCGCCTACCCACCTACGTGCTGTGCATGGTGCGCTGACTGTGTGCTCCACTCCCACACCTTCCATGATGCTGACAGACGGCTGTCATTTGGAGATTCGTGGCAAACAATTGTTCCTTTACACTGTGCCGCTGTACTGCAGCTCTTCGCCACAGTACAAGAAGATCACATTTGACCTTGTATCAGAAATCACGAACCCAATGTTCAGGTGAGGTATCAAGGGCCAGGCATCACCCCTGCCTGTGTGGTTCATCCGGCTTGCATTGAGGCTGCATGTCAGACCTCACCACACTGGCTGAAGGCAAATGGTGGTTGAACTCTTGCCAGCTGATTAGATGCTAGCTCAAATGCATTGCGGTCTGCTTCTCCTTGCCCTTTTGGCCAACTGGCACCTCATTCGGTTGCGCCATGAACGTGTGATGGTGCTTGTGCGTGCAGCAATGCAATTACTGTCATCAACAGCAACAGCCCTATCGGCCCCATCCTCAATAGCCAGGTGAGGCTGAGTGCTTAATGCATGGCTCAACATGCAAGGCTGGAGGCCACCATCCATGGCTTGTGCTCCTTCCCATGGCTGGCTGTGCTCCCAGACGATAGCACAGCCGGCCATCGTGCGGCTGGCTGATGCACCACAGTAGAAGCTGCAGCCGCTGCACTGTTGGCTAGGGATCGGGGCCTGCGTCCATCGCTTGAACTCTGGCTAGCATATTGTTTGCGAGCATTCCTGCCTGCATTCCTGCCTGCACGACTGATTGACTGGCTGACTGGATGACTGACTGACTAACTGACTGCTTGTGGCTGCAGCTTGACACAAGCCCCGACGCGCTCAAGCGCTGGACTCGGTTGCGGTTCGACGAGGAAGATACACGACAATTCCTTGATATCACGCGGCGTACAAGCGAGCACGTTAACCGCGTGCCTGACCCCTCAATCAAGAACATGGTGTGTTGTGTGGTTTACAAACCGCATGTTTGTACTGCCCTCCCTGTACTGCCTGCACACAACCATGATGGCAACGCCTCGGCGGTGGATTTGCAAGGCTTTTGCTTCTTCACGCACGGTCACTGTTAGTGCACATTGTGCTCTTGAAAGCACACCTGCACACAATGGCCATGGTGCTCACCTGCTCCATGGCTTTCAAATGTACATAGGGTCGTCACTGATTCTCACATTGAGCCTGTGTGCGTGTGTCTGTACTGCCTGTATGGCCTGCAGTACAAGTTTCGCGATGTCATGGACAGCGCGGCCCTACAAGCGTCGGTGACGCAGCGTGACCGGCCCCTTGCAGACATTGCTCAGGTGCAGCAGTACCTTAGCTGTGTGGTGCATGAGCCATCTGTCATGCACAAGCAGCATTGGTGCTCGCACGCAAGGTGCACTTTACAACAAAACTATTCATGTTGCGGGCTGTGTTGGGGCAGGGCTTCCGCGCATCAAAGTTGCATGCGTGACCGCAACAGTTGTGCCGACGACAGCTGCTGTGTCCCTTGCACCCCACAGGACATGGACGCCCAGTTCAGAGCCCTCATGGTTGCCAGTGGTGACATTCAGGCAATCAAGGCAGGGTACTGGGAGTCGATCAAGTTTGTACCACCCCCGCCGCCATCGCTGCGCCCACAGCTGCCACCTGCTCCGCCGCCGATGCCTGCCGGTGCGTCCATACCTATGTCAACACGCCTTGGCCTGTGCCTTGTCCTGCAGGCCATGGGCAGTGGGATTGCGTTCTGTGTAGTTGACATGATGGCAACTTTGTCGTGAAGACATGAGGCATCATCTGCTCTGCTCACGCATCACCCTCACAGTACAAGGCAAGACAGCTGGAATGCAGGTCCTGTCGCTGGCTGGTCTCATATAACTGGTCACTGACCTCTGACCGATGGCGTGTGCTTCACTGTGCCTGTGTCCTGGCCCAAATGCAGAGGAGTCCAAGGGCCTGCGTGGCTCGAACCTGGCTGCAGCTGTGGCTGCTTCTACCATGGGCGGTATGCTGCTCATTGCAGGCGTGGTGCTGCTGTGGTGGTTCAACCGCAACTCGCACCACCGGGGGCTGCATGGCCATGTCAAGCCCCCCGGACTTGGGTCTGACACTACACTGAGTGAGTGGCGGCTGGCAGCTGTGCGTGTCTCGACGCATCCTTGCATGCCGCCATGGGCCTACATGCTCCCAAGCTGCGCGCATGCATGCACGCCGCCCAGCCTGTCTGTTCCTCATGCCCCCCTCACGCTGCTGCTGCTATGCATCCTGCTCACATCTTTCACGCCGGGCTGGCCGCTGCAGTGGTGACTGATGTGGAGGGATCCACAATGCTGTGGGAGCTGCTGGACCCCTCGGTCATGGACTCCGCGATCCGTGAGCACCATGCCATCCTCAACAACGCCGCACGCCGCAATGCGGGCTACGTGAGCGCGACCGAGGGTGCGTCTGTAACACGCGCCGCTGTGCGAGTGTGCACTACGTCCTGCAACTGCACACATCCATGCGCCATGATGGGCGTACGATGTAACACAAACACACATACCTCCGCACGCATCCATCCTCTCATACTTATCCCTGCTGCTGGCCACCTCGCAGGCGATTCGTTCATCATCGCTTTCCACTCGGCCACCGACGCCGCACTCGCTGCGCTAGATATCCAGGAAGGCCTGCTGCGCGCGCCCTGGCTGCCCGCCGTGCTCGAGGTGCCCAACTGCCGGCCCACGTGGGCGGTGCCCTGCAGCGCAACGTTGGAGGCTCGGTTGTTGCAGGTAAGGGGTGGGGCCAGGGGTGGGGGGGTGGGGGGAAGGAGGGGGCGGACTGCATAATGTAGCACTAGCGACCTGCGGGCAACTATAGTCTGAAGTGTTATCAGTTCTTGTCCTTGGACTTCATTCCCCAAGGTGGGCAAACTAAACATCAAGCCATACTGTGCCCCATGTATGACTTGCTACAGCTGGGCGTGGGGCAGCTGGACAAGGCGGCAGATGCAGCAGCAGAGGCATGCAAGCAGGGCTCCAAGCGCTGGTACACTTACACGGCCCAAGCGGGCAAGTGGCAGGTAAGGCGCTCCCTTGCAACTGGGTCACAGGTGCAGCAGGCGCTGGTGCCTGTCTGTGGGCCGTCCGGATGCAGTTGACAATCATAGTATAGCTGCAGTGCTGTATGATTTGCGTTGTGGGCCAGTGGGCTTGGCGAAGCAGCCCTGGCCTGCTGCCCTTGGCGAAGCAGGCCTCAGACAATGCCGAAACATAGATTTGCATGGTTCTCATGGGACAGCTGCTGTGCTGGCTACTGCATGTGTATGCTGCCAGCGCCCTTCTCACCTCCTTGCTGCACCTATCGCACAACTGGAGCTGTCGCCCATGCTACTGAGCTGGTGTGCGCCATGCGGTCCTTTTGGCTTCTTGCACACAGGGTCTGCACTCACTTTTGGAGCTGCTTTCAACCAAGGAGCGTTTGGCTCACTTCCAGGTGAGGAACACGCCTTGCCACTCGTCACACGCGCAATGACGTACCCATGATAAAGCATCACCTGCAGTGATGGACGCAGCATTGGCCTTGCTGGCCGAGAGCACACAGTGCTTGTGTTGGCACCCGCATGCTGTGATGCAGCCCCGGACGCGCTGCGCGGCGCACGAGTATTGCTACGGCTGTGGCCTGAACATGCGCACAGTATGCCTGCCGCATGCATGTCTGCACTTGCACATGCGGTTTGCTGGGCTTGAGTCATGGCTTGACGGTGCTGAGGTGCATCTCTGCCTGGCCCCAGCAGGACGTGGAGGATGAGCGAGACGACCGGCTCACTGGGTTCAGGCAGTTGACCAAGACACTCACGCAGCCGGGGCTCCTGACCACCAGCTCCCCCACCACGACTGCCTCTGCCGGCACAGCCGCCGGCTTCACCGCCAGTCCTCCACCATCCAATGCCACAGCAAGCACGATGATCACCGCGGCTGCCGGGGGTGCGGTCTCCAAGGACTCAGCTTCCGCTGAGTCGCTGGTGAACGCTGTGGATAGGCCATCGGGAGGCAAGGGTTCCACGTACTCTCCCTCGGTGCTGCAGCTCTTACGAGCATCCTTTGCCTTGGTGGATGCACTGCCCCCTGAGCCGCCAGCCAACTTGCCCACCCATGGCCCACGCTCCCTGCTCTCCATGATCAGCTCCAAGAACGCTCGCAAGAGCATGGACGGGCCAGCGGCAGCGGCCCTGTCCCAGATGTCACAGGTGTCACATTTCGCACCCATCACACAGCTCACAAATCACGCCACGCTCTTCGAAAGCGCCAGCAGCCTGCCGGCCCCCCTCAGCTCCATGCTCGCGCCCGCACCACCCACTGGGATCGTGTCCATGCGGCTGAGCACAGGTGGCAACCACCAGGTTCCTGCTAGCTCCCCCTTCCTGACAGCTGCGGCACCCCGGGTGTCGGGTGGGGGAGATGCTGTGAATGGGCCCTCTGCCCTGTCACAGCAGCTCAGTGCAGAGGTGCGCTCGGACGCTCGGCCTAGCAGCGCAGGTGACCAGCTCCAGCCCGCAGCCACAGCTACGGCGCCGCTCACCAGTGCGCTGGCCCGGGCAGCCTCCACGATATTTGGCAGCACAACAGCACTGGCGCCGACGACGCAGCTGCGCGTGCTGGTGTGGCGTGGCCTGCGCGTTCGCATCGGACTGCACAGTGGCCTGCTTGAGGGCAGGGAGATGGTGGCGAACCGGGCGACAGGGCGCGTACAGTACAGCGGCCGGTTCCTGGAGGTTGCCCGGGTGGTACAGGACGCGGCGCAGGGCGGCATGGTGCTGCTGAGTGAGGACTGCTTTGCGCAGCTGGCGAGGCCGCGGCTCGCGCCACGCGCAGCAGTCATGCATGTGGGTGAGCATGTGCTTGAGGGGGTCACCCCCCAGCCGGAGCTCCACATGGATGAGGAGGCCCAGCCTCAGGCCAGGCGCGCACCTGACGCTGGGGCCCGCACGCTGGTGTGCAAGCCGTCAACGAATGGCACGCGGCGGGCGGCGGCGCACGGCGCAGACGACGACGCGCTCACACCCGAACGGACCGCCAAGTCAACTGCCGCACTGCCGCTACCACCCACGGTGGTGCGGCAGCACTTGTACAGCCTCGTGGGCCATGCACTGGCCCTGCGCCAGTTTGCACTGGGCCGTGTCAGGAGTGAGGATGTGCTGTCTCTGGGCTATCTAGCAGCACCCTGCATCCACGCGGCCATCGTGTACTTGAAGCCCGTGGGGGTGCCCACCCTGATGGCATGGGACAGCGATGTGACACGCGCGTCACTTGCCATCCTGTACCGCACGGCGTCTGCACTGCTGCGCCTGGGTGGGGGCTACCTGCTGGATGCCAGTGACGCACTGGGCGTGCTGGCGTGCTTTCGGGGCCCCGCCCCCGCGATTCGTTGGGGCTTGGCGGTGGTGGAGGCGCTGCTGAGGGCTGACTGGCCCGATGAGCTGCTAGAGCATGAGATGGGGGAGGAGGTGGCAGTGGCCACTGCAGAGTCAGGGCTTCTAGTGCCCCAAGGCCTGCCCACATCCTTCACCACAGCTGGGGGCGGCCCCGCAAACCCCGCTGCCTCGGCATTCGCGCGTGCTGCGTGGCGAAACCAGGGCATGAAGCTCTCGTCGTCCACAGTGCTCATGCGAGGCTTGCGGCTCAAGGTGGGTGCAGGAGGCTTGGACGGAGGTTGGCCAGTGTGTGGGACCGCAGTTAGGTGTGTAGGACCGCAGTTAGGTGTGTAGGACCGCAGTTAGGTGTGTAGGACCGCAGTTAGGTGTGTAGGACCGCAGTTAGGTGTGTAGGACCGCAGTTAGGTGTGTATCTGGGCGCCGTGACATCTGAGGTGGGAGTGTTGCGGCATGCTACGAGCGGCCTGGCCTGGTCCATGCGCATACCGGTGCATGCACGTGTGGCTGGCATGCACGATTTGATGAGACTCGAAGCAGCACTTGCGCTGGACCTGCGGCTGGTTCTCTGACATGTCCCATCCGCCCCCTGCACACAGTGTGGCATTGACATCGGCCGCGTGCGCCCCGGAATCAACGAAATCAGCGGGCGTGTGACTTTCTTTGGCCGGGTCATGAACCGTGCTGCACGGTGAGGCTTTGCATGGTGCTGTGTGCTGTGGGTGCTGCCTGCGTCTTGCAGCACCGTCAGCGCCTTGCCCCTGGTCCAGCCCTGCTGCTATTGCCTGCTTTGGGGGGAACTCCTCTTGTTGGCACGTATCCAATTTGTTCTTACAACTGCATGCGCCTGGCCGCGCACCGGGGGTTGTAGGCCTGGGCGACCTGGCCTTGTTCTGTGCCCATATGCGGTATGCCCGCATGCGCACCCAAGACCCCTCATCCCTGAACTCTGAGCCACTGCTGGTTTACATCTGGAGGGCGGTGCGCATGTGCCGCCCCTCTTCACCCCACCTCATCTCACCTCACCTCACCTGCTGGTACACATACATGTGTGCCTGCAGCATCTGCTCTGTGGCCAAGACGTCTCAGGTATGGTGCTCCCTAGAGGCCTGGGACGCGGCCTACACAAACATCAACAGCGGCTCTGCCACGGCTAACAACTCGTTCACGGCGGGGCAGCACGGGCACGGCTGCTTCGCACCCAGCTCCACACACCCACATGGCGCGAGCGCGCTCAAGCCCTCGCGTGCACCTAGCAGTGGCCAGGTGCCTGCCGCTGGTCTGGTGCCTGGTGTGGCAACACCACCCACGGTGGGACCCCCGTCGTCTGGGCCGCCAAGTGTGGGCTCCACGGGCGCCGCTGGGGCAGCATCTGCACCGGATGGCAGCAGCGCGACGCTGTTTCCGGGCCTGCCGGCCGGCCGCCCCTCCGCGGCAGGCACGGACGTGTCAGTCGCGATCACAGGCGACAACCGGCCCAGCCCTACCACGCATCGCAGCGCCCCCCTGCCACACATCAGCCTGTCAGCGAGCACACAGCCTGCAGCTGGGTGCAGTTCCTGTGTGCTGCCGGATGTGGGCCCGGAGGCTGGGGAGGCTGTGAGTGAAGGCGCCGGCAGTGCAGCCGCCATGATTGCGGGCCCGGATGTGGTGGCTGTAGCAGTGGATGCCAGTGGGAGGCGTGTAGCTGCACTGGAGCTGGGACCCTACAAGCTCAAGGGCATTGCGGTGGGTATGGGCCTGGGGCGATGAAGGTGCACGGCATGCAAAGGCTGCAGTCGTTCACTGGCCGTGGCATGCGTGAGCAGCTGAGCACGCACTGGGTGTGGTCCTAGATCCCAGACTGAGAGAGTGCCGCTTGTGCAGCCCTCAGACGCCAGCACGCATAGCAAGCGGCGCATGCTGTGCAGCGGCGTTGTACACCACCAACCCACAAACCCAAGCCATCAAGCAAGTGACTCACGCCGAATTACCAACATGTGCCATTCGGGCTGCAGGACGAGATGGTGCTCATGAAGTGCACGTACGAGGTGTGTGGCTGTGCCCAAAGGACTTGCCCTCACCTTGTGTGCATTTGCTGCGCTGTGCTGTGCTGTGCGGTTCGGTGCCGTGCCGTGCAACAGCTGCACCCACCACTCCTTTCCATGCGCACCAGCGTGCACTACGCCTTATTGTGCAGCGCATGTCCCATGCTGCTGCTGCTGACATGAAACGTAGCGTCACCTGCCCCATCCACATGACATTTGTGTTGCCTGCAAACGCCAGCCCTAGCCCTCGGCCTGTACCCACCCCACCGCAATCATCTACATGTGTACGCAGGTCGTGAACGGTGCGGTGGTGTGTGCAGCTGTGCCCACCATCACGTCCCTACGCCGCTCCCACGGCCTCAGTGCCGCACCCTCGCGATCTGTCGCATCTGCACCGCACATGGCCAGCATGGCTGCCGCCGCGACTGCCTCCAGCAACCCCTCCCCACATGGCTCCCATCACGTGCACTTCAACTTTGGCAGCGGTTTGAGTGACTCAGGGGCAGCGGCGTTGCTCAAGCCTTTGGCGAGCTTGCAGTACCGGCGTGTGGCGTCCGTGGGGCGGCAGCACGCGGCGAGCAGGCATGGGGTGGTGTGGGAGGATGGGGATGAGGAGGAGGGGGAGGCAGAGGAGGAGGAGGACGAGGAGGGGGAGGAGGAGGGGGAGGAGACGCGGCGGCCAAATGGGCATGGAGCGGATCGTAGCCCGGCCGCATGACGAAGAAGGAGAGGGTGAACAGATGCTAGACGCCGTCTGTGGCACCTATGACGGCACAGTTGTCGCTGCGGACTGCGCTGTGCAGTATTGCTGTTGCCTCTTGTTGCTGCATAGGCAATTGAGCATGGGATCACCTGTGATTGCCATTGTGGCAACAGGTTGGCCCTCACGCTGCTGCATTTGGTTTGTGCAAGTGAGTGCTTTTTGTGGGGGGTGGGGGAAAGGGGCGCTGCGGGCAGCATGAACAACCACTTGTGATCACCTACAGCACGACAAACCCGCACATGGATGACAGACTGCATGGCCTGGGCAACCGGCGTGTCATGTGCACATGCAGCCACACAGCTGATATCTACATCTTCAGCTTCCATTATGCGTTCCATCGTATCACCAATTCTCCACATCTGTGCGCCGAAAAGGGGGGCCATGTGTTCATGTCAACTTGTGTGTGTTCGCATTGCGATAGGTATGATGTGTATACATGAAACAGCGCATTCTGACGAATAACTAATTCAACGCATTATGTAGCTGTATCAGGGGGGCCGTGTGGCCGTACCAAACTTGACTAGTTTGTTGGGGCTCTACTCTGTCGAATCACCAGGGGCACCATCAGTCATCGTTGCAGCAGCCTGTGAGAGGACGGGACGTCGGTTTGTAACATGCTTTGTGCGCGCGCGCGCACACACCTGTGCAGTTCCCTGCCGCGCATCAGTTGACGCTCCTGGTGCAGCGGCCCACAGGCAGCACGTATCTCAGCCATTGCGATTGGGCTGTCTTGCAGTGCCACCTCCTCTCCTCGTTCTCATGGACGGCTCTGGCGGGCCCAGAAGCATTGATAGAACTTGCAGGGGCCAAAGGTTCCAGGCTCAGGTTCACATTACATCTTTACATGGCAATTTGACCCTGTCATGTTAATATTGACTCTGCCGCAGTAGGCCAATCGACGTTTCATGTCCAGAGCCTTCCAAAGCCTCGGTCCATGGCAGCAGCGTCAGGCACATCAGCTGCCAAACTGCATGCACAGCTGCATTGCTGGGGCTGGACAAGCTCGGGAAGCAGGATGATGGAGAGCGAGATGGATCAGAAGAACAACCGCAGCTTGCAAGGTGGTCGTGGGGCCTGCTGCAGCATGTGCGGCTCCATGGCTACCCAATGCCTGGGCAGCAGCTGGTTCATAAGTGGCCACAGTCGTGTTGGCAGCTGCCAGTGCATGGATGTTCACAGGCAAAGGAGGGGAAGGGGCACCCGTGACACTGCAGCTGCTGCAGCCTGCAGCTGGATGCCCATGGCAAGGCCAACTGCGCCTCTCTTGCTCTCACCACCAGCTGTCGCACAACTAACCACTTGCTGCGCTCGCCACCCCTGCACCGTCATAAACTAATAGTCGCTCGCACATCAGCTGTTGCAGGCAGGGTAAGACGTGGGGCGCCCCAGACCAGTACACACCCGCTGAGCAGGAGCACCTCCTGCTGACGTGCGGTGCTGGCCGGCAGCATACTCTGCTGTTGGAGTATGGGCATGTGCTGGCTGGCAGGTGTTGCAGTTGCGATGTCTTAGCCACCCACTGCTGCTTTTGCGTGCGACCATGACTGCTGCACAGGTCCTGCAGTGCCACACTCTGCGCTCGAGCATCCAGCAGCATCACATGTGCTGGATATGTACGCTACAGTCTGTGCCCCATCTATCATTGTGTACTGTAATCGCCTCAGCAATTATTGAAAACTTAAGCATCCGCACAAGCGCAGTTATAAGCGCCTCGGAGCATTCAGTGTGCGATACAGCGCCGTGCCAGTAACAATGGTCAATGGCAACCACCAGGTCAACTGACGCATACTGGCATGATCATAGGGGCTGTCATTCTGGGCATGCGCTGCCAGTCAGGCTTTCCCGTTTCAGCTGCAGAGTTTGAAAAGCGGCAACCATGCCTTACATGCAATGGCTTCCTGAAGCGTCCATGCTGTGCCATGGCCAGCTGCGTACCCATCAGACAGACCTGACCGAGCAAACTACAAGCCCTGCATGCCCATGCCCCGTCCTCATGTCCGCCGTGGGAAGGGCAGGGGCCGGTTCAGCATGTTGAACGGCCACTCTCTCTCTGTCAAGGGGCAGTTGTCGTAGTCAAAGCCCTCATCCAGGCTGGACAGCACACCAGGCAACGGGGTCGGTTCGCAACTCAGGGAGAGTTGCATAGCATGTGAGCATCACATCATGGTGGAGTACACGACTACAGACGTACAGATATAAACATAAAACAGGCTGGAGTGCATGAGCAGGGGCACTGTTGCATGTGGCAGTTCTGGCCACCAGCCAGACGATGCAAGCTTGACAGAGCAGCAATGCTCTCCTGACTCGCCCCACCCCCATCCATACCCCAACCCCGCCTCACCTCGTCCCCCGCATTCCCCTATCCCTTGACGCACCTGAACGCCTCCACTTGGACGTACTCCACATCACTCCCCTGAGCCACCTGGTCACCCTGCCCTCCCTGTGTTGTACTGCTGGGTGTGCCCTGAGCCTCCCCTGCCGTGCCGGGTGCCCCAAGCGCTCGGCCTGCTGCCACCTCAGTGGCAGGCTTGGCCCCAGCCGGCACTCCAGTGCCCACCACCTCCTCCTGGTTTGCACCACCTGCCGGCCCTGCCCCATTCTTGGTGGGCCGCTCCCCCAGTCCCAGCTGTGCCAGCATGCCAGCCTTGTCATCCACGGCATGCAGCAGCTGGTCAGCGAGCACGCGCTCCTCTTGTGCCTGGATATCAGGCCCTGGCATCCCAGGTAGGGAGAGTGCATCCAGGGTGTCATGATGCTGCCTGTGGCTGCTGCCAGCAGTAGAGGTACCTTCAGTCACCTCCGTTGGCTCAGCCTGTGCCTCGGTGTCCTCCACCTCAGCCTCCCTGCTGCTGCTGCGTGCGCGCTCCGCACTGATCGTGGCTGTGGCCTGTGACGCGTCTGTACTGCTGCCTGTGGTGTGAGTGGCTGCATCGCCGGGTCCGGCGGCGGCGCTGGCCGGGGCTGCAGCAGCAGTGGCATCACGTGTGGCAGCTGCCTTGGCACTGACCTGCTTGGCTGTATCTTCCAGCAGCTGGACAGGCCCCTGGAGACCTGCACCTCCACAGGAACACAGCACGTGCATGCAGCGTGAGCTCTGCAGCATGCATTGATGTTCTGCCGGTGCGTGGCGAGGCTGTTCAATGCCGAGCCAGCAGGTGCAGCTTGCAGCTGCACACCAGTTCTTGGGGTGCGTGCGGCCCAGGTGTTGGCTCAGATGCTGGCTGGAATGCTGGGCCAATGTGCAGCAGCACCTGAAATACCATCTGCGGACATGACAATGTGCGAGCCTGCGCTGACCATCCGCTGCGAGCCTGTCAGCAGCACTTACCATCTGCAAGTCTCACACATGCTCCTAGTACCCGCCTGGATGGCAGCGGGCCTGCGCTGGGATTGCCTGCTGGCACATCAGCGGAGCTCCCCTTGAGACTGGATGGCACATAGCTGCTGATGCCGCTTCCCACAGCTGATGCCGGTTCGCCACTCGTGCCTGGCCCTGCCACGTGTTCGGCATCGATTGTGCAAAAGTTGTCGACCTGCAACCAGAGCAAGCACAATAAGGTACAGTAGTATGACAGCAGGCTTGTGTCAGATGTGCTACAGCTGCTCAGCTGTGTAGCTGCTCAAGTGTGGCATCAGTATGGCAGCTGGACCAGGACTGGAAAGTGGTGGGTGGTGGGTGACTGGGTGGCCTGATGCTGCCGTACGGACACAGCCATGTGCCTCGCTGTATGCTACATCACATTCCACAGCACACCAGCCGAGCTGTGCCCCCTTCAGCCTGTGTTCCACACCACCACCAACTGCCACTGCACACTGGACAGTGGACAGTCTGGGCACCCACACATCCAGAAGTCCCTGCCGGCCTGAAGCCATCCATGTGACGCCTGGAATGGAATGGCCACCATGCGCACCTGCACCTCCCCGGGGGCGTCCAGGATGCAGCTGGACGCAGCACGTGACAATGGCATGAGGGCCACACCATCCTCGTCCACCTCCTCTTTCCCCTCAACCTCCACCCAGTCGCCCGACTCCGTGGACAAGTCATCCTGTGTGCAGGCAACAGGCGGTGATGGCTCGTGATTCTGCATGCAGAGCAGTGCAGTGCTGAGGGTGGTGCAACTACATGGCTGCGCAGCTGATCAGGCAAGTTTTGGCTGCGGCACCTCCCTCCCCTCCTCTGTGTAACCTAGTACTGATACATTGTGGCCGAGGCACTCCACACCACATCTTCAGCGGCCGCCTCCCACTCCTTCCGCAGGTCCGGTACAGGCGGTACTGCCAACAAGCGTGGCAGGCCCTGGTTTTGCGTGCTGTCTGGTTTGCTTGGAGCCGTGCATGCAGCAGCCTGGGCCTGCAGGCATGGTGCGCGCACACGGTGCAGAAGCTGTCAGCGGCCACCATGCAACACACATGTCATGTTGGTGTGGCAAAAAGTTGCACCCTTTGAAGCGCTCTTGCCTCGCCGATCAGGCGTTGGGCTTCCCCAGTGGCCACGCTAGGCAGCACTTCCACAAATGAGCTGTACGCCTCCTGTTTCACTTGAATCTTGTTAAAAAAGGTTTCGTAATCATCTGGCACCGTTGCTGGCGTGATCTGTGCAGGGGCATTGGCCATTTGGGGCAGGTGCGCTTTCACGATGAATGGCAACTGACATATGTCATATTAATACTTACAACGTCCATTGCTTTAAACACGATCGATGGCTACCATTCTCCCACCACAGGGATCATTCTTTGAGAGCGTTTATGTTCGCTTCGCAGCATCATCGAGCGTGTCATTATTTTATCTACAAATGCAGTCGTTGAACGGGCGTGTGCACACCGCCCTTAGGAAGGGTTTTTCTCGCAGCTTGTGCTGCCACACACCTACAGCTGGCCGTAAGGTGGCAATCAGGGTGCTGGCAGCAGCATCCGTGTCGCCTTCCTCTGGTCCTGCATCATCACAGCAACTGGGAACTGATGGCTATGCAGTGAGCAGCTTTGGTGTGGGACGCGTAAGCGTTTCGGACGCCGATGGTGGGTGGCGACGCGCATTCCCTACCTGATGCACCGCCATGTCGACACTCCGTGTCGTGAAGGTCCATGTACACTTTTGGTCGTGCGCGCACTGCCCATACACAGATATTCTGGAGCTGAAGAATTTGCGAAATTACCTTACCCCAAGGTGCGCCTAGATCATGAATGGTCAATCAACATGCATGGGCTTGCACGTTCACACAGCGTGCATGCTGCGACCATCCTGCCCAACCGCAGGGACAGCCCATTTGTGCCCGGCAACAACAAGGGCGGAGGCTTTGGTGGGTGTCCACAATTGCTTGCTTGCCGCATGGTCGTTTGTTGTACCTCCATTCGCCACCATTTCAAGGGAGCTGTGCACTGACTAGGGCAATGGTGTACACGCCGTGCTTGCAGTTGGTGACAAGGACAAGGTTCGTCTACACACAGTGGAGTATGAGTCCCCTGACTCTGCTGGCGCATTCTGTAAGTGTTCAGGAGGGATTGGAGTGAAGGTATGCCAGCACAGGCACCAGGCCTGCTTAGCACGTGGGCCACAGCATGGTGCCACAGCGCATACACTTGCATTTCTTGCAGGAGGGGTGAGACAACTGGAGGACGTGTTGATTGCAGCAGGGCTGGGGAGGAAGGGAGAGGGGCGGGGCGTCGTACGTGCCCAATCGCCTGTGATGGTGCAGGACTGTGCGCTCTTTATACCACACCGCACGCATGCAGGCGCGGATGGCATGGCGACTGTGGGTGATGAGGACTCATGTATCTTGCTGCCTGAGTGGGCCATTCGCTGTGGGCCACGCAAGACAATCTACCATGACCCGCATCAGGTGCAGTGATTTGGAGCTTTGCAGCCTGCACAGCAGACTGTGCAGCGGCCAGCCAGCCAGCTGGCTGCATGCAGGGGCTGGGCAGCATGGGCTTAGGTGTGCAGTGCTTGCAGCCGGCAGGCAGTGCGCCCTGGCGCAGCACCGGCACTGGGCTGTGCAGGATGCTGTGCACGCCTGTGTTACATATGATTGATGTATGCAGCAAGCAGATGAATCTGTGAAACGCCGTGTTATTACTATTAGTGTATGCAGCATGTGGGTGCTGCAGCTGTTGCTGTTGCTGTTGCTGTGGGCACAGTGGCCCCTGTCGTGGTCCCCTGCAACCAACTGCTGCGTCACTCTGGCTGCTGCCTGCCCACAGGTGTGTGCAGCAGTGGTGACGTGCGGCGGGCTGTGTCCTGGGCTGAATGACGTGGTGCAGACCATTGTGTTCACGCTGCGGGACTACGGCGTGCCAGAGGACAACATCCTGGGCATCCGGTGCGTGTTGGTGCAGGCCGATGCACACCATTTGAATGCTGCCGTGCTGATTGTGGGATCGTGTAAGCGGTGCATCATCAAACAGTCAAGCACAGTGCATGGATGCCAGCAGCTTGCAGGATTGACCAACGAGGATGGTCTTGATGCAGTTTTAAGTGCAGCGGTACACTTTGAGTGCAGTGGGGCGGGGGCGGGGCCCGGGTACCTGATGTGAGTAGGCCTGGGTGTGGGAAGTGTGGTGCTCAGGGCTGTTGCCATTGTGGCTGCGGCACGCGGACGGCTCATGCAGCACGCGCGCAGAACACGCTGTGCCCCTCGCGTGCCTGACGCAACTCGGCTTGCGTCCTACGTGCCTTCCCACCATGCACACCATATGTGCCCATCATGTCTGATGCAGTTACGGCCTGCGGGGCTTCTATGAACGTGACGCCAAGCCCATCACACTCACGCGCGAAAAGGTGGACGGCATCCATCTCAAGGTGAGGGTGGCGTGGGGGTGGCTGACAGCATTGGGACGCCAGCAACAGACGGGCGCTTTGGGGCCTGGAGGTTTAAGAACAGGACGAATGGCTGGGTGGCTCAGGGAGTGCCAAAGGAGGCCTGGTTGCTTGCGGTCTGGGGGGGGCCTGGGGCGGCGATGGAGTACCTGTGAGAGAAGAGAGGCTCCCCTGTCGCGTACCATCAAAACCCACAGGTGCATGCATGCATCCCTTTGCCTGGTGCCCCGGTTGGTACTGCCCGGCCGAAGACTGTGCGTGTGTGCGGCCCCGCAGGGTGGGACGATGCTGGGCACATCGCGTGGTGGCGCCAATGTCAAGGAGATTGTGAAGCGCATCGACCTGTGGGGCCTCAACATGGTGGGTTTATCTTGGGTTTATATGAACGATAGATATGGATAGATGACCGATACATACCGTACCTTTATACTATACACCGTGTACCGTACGTAATATGGTGTATATATATTCTCGGTACACAGCGCAGGGTGCGCCACGTGGCCTATGACCTGAGGTCCTCCTCGGCAATGCCTCACGTGCATGGTCTTGTGCGGTGCCCGGTTGTGGACGCGCCCTGCAGGTGTTTGTGGTGGGCGGCAACGGCGGCAACGCGGCCGCCAATGCAATTGCCGAGGAGTGCGAGGCGCAGGGCGTGGTGTGCAACGTGGTGGGGGTGCCCAAGTCGATCGACAACGACATTCTGCTTGTGAGTGGGGCCTCTGTGGACAGCAGACTGTTTCACATGCCTTGCGATCGAGCAAGGGGGAGCGGGGGGTTTGCAGGGTTTGGGCAAGGGGTGATGAATGGCAGGCCCTTGCAGGCCACAAAGCAACTGCCATAGCATCACATACCAGCTGCCACAGTGATCATAAATGCAAAGGTGGTGGTGGACAGTTGGACAAGGCAGCGGGGTTAGGCTGGACTGAGTACCGGTTTGGTGTGCAGGCTTTCCCTGCTATGCGTGTCCCCTTGCCTGAACCTGTGTGCTTCTGGGCTCGCACGGGGCAGGTGGACCGGTGCTTTGGATTTGAGACTGCGGTGGAGGAGGCTCAGCGTGCGCTGATGGCCGCAAAGGTGGAAGCGATGAGCGCGCGCAATGGGCTGGGGCTGGTCAAGCTCATGGGCCGGCAGTCGGGCTTCATTGCCATGCAGGCGTCCATGGCATCAGGTGGGGGCAGTGCGCGTGGGCGCAGGCAACCGTCTGGGGGCGGGGCAATGGAAAGATGGCAATGGGGGGCTGCCTATGCGTGCAGCCTGTGCTGTGGTGGAAAAGGGGGTTGATAGGGAAGTGGCGCAGGGATGGACGTGGCCATGCTGTGTGCACTTTGCAGCACATAAGGGCTGTATCGCAGGTGGCTGTGTGCTTGTGACGAGTAGCAGCAGCCTCCAGATGGACAGCAGCACGCGCACCCACTCTGTCACCTCCCTCGCACAACGCCCGTAGGTGTGGTGGATGCGTGCCTCATTCCTGAGGTGTCATTCAAGCTTGACAAGCTGTGCGAGCACATTGAGAAGGTGTTTGCAAAGAAGGGGCACGCGGTGGTGTGCGTGGCGGAGGGCGCGGGCCAGGTGCGGGGCCGGCTGGGTGCCTGGCAGGGCGGAGCGCTGCATGCTGCGGGGCAGATTGCGTGTGGTGCGGTGGTGCCTGCATGCTGCCTGCATGCCCCATCATCTGCATCACAGCCTTGCACAGCCCAGCAATCCACCAGCAGCGTGGCAAGCCCGGTGCTGCTCTAAGCGGCCGTTGCCTGCCGCGGGCCCCCTTGCACATGTTTTGAACCATGCCCAGGGCGTGGCCCTGTGCCCACACTATCATGCACTCCCCTCGCCCAACAATGGCCCCTCGCACAGTCTGCGGCCTACCCGCCCTCCCTCCAACCCCCTCCAATTCTGCTGCAGGACATCCTCGATGGATCATCAGGCACCGACGCAAGCGGCAACCCCATTCTCAAGGACATCGGCCCTGTACTCAAGAGCAAGTTCAAAGAGTACTTTAAAGGCGAGGCAGACATCAAGTACATTGACCCCACGTACATGATCCGTGCCATCCCCACCACCTCCAACGACCGCGTGTACTGCAACGTGCTGGGGCAGGGCGCAGTGCACGCCGCGTTTGCAGGTGGGGTCCGCCCTGCGGCTGGTGCAGCTGCCGTGTGTGCTGCGCAGTGCTGCTGGTGCTGTGCTGGTGCCATAGGCCAGGACTGCTGTCAGCAGTGCACAGGTACTGGGTGCGGCTTGGCATGCCCACATTGCACTGGTGCAACGTGACGCTTCACTTGCACGCCCTCGTCAGAACTCTGCGCCCAACGTCTTGTCCCCTGCCTCCTGATGCCCCTGCAGGCTACACCGACTGCACTGTGGGCCTCATCAACACGCACTACGTGTACCTGCCCATCCCCACCATCATCCAGGCTCCGCGTAAGGTCAACCCACGCGGACGGCGTTGGAACCGCCTGCTGACAGCGATTGACCAGCCCTCCTTGGTGTGAGCGGCTTAGTCACCCAGCCTGATGTGATCCATAGGCCATGGTGCAGCCGACATTGCTCTTCTTTATTCTTTAGCAGCAGCTGGTAATATGTACACCTGCATTGCATCGCCATGCATGATGTACATTGCAGTCCATGCCTCGCTATGCAGCGGCTTAGCGTTTACAGTCCAACTGGCGCAGCGGTTTCAAACGCGTGTAACCATGCCGATGGCTCAGGTGCTGGGGGCGCACAGCACTGCAGGCATGGCACACAGCTCCCAGGCAGCTGGCCCAGTACCTCAAGCAACAGCGCAGTGCGTGTGAAAGCACTGATGCCCAGGGCCCCACAACGCCCAGGCCATCCATGCCGCATGCCACAGCGGCTGAATTCAGCAGGCACGTGTGAAGAGCACGCTACCTCGACCTGGGAGGACCTTCCAGCCTCCTTCCTGGCTAGTTGTGGCCGGGGCTCACCCTCATTTGTTTGGGCAGTAGTAGTTGCATGCCCCGTGCACAGAGGGCAGGCTGCAGATGCTGTTTCCTGAATTTGTTCACCGGACGCATTTCTCCAGTGGCTACTGCCAGAATGTTAGCCAGCCACGCCGCCCAGAGCGTGCGCTGAGAAGAAAGTGAAAACAGGTGCCCCGAAAAACTGCTCTGCCCTCTACCTAGCTTTGGTACAACCCTCGTGCCCTGCGACCCTTGCATGACTTGTGTGACTCACCCCTGCTCACATGCCTGACCCTTTCCATTGATCCAGACCTCTCGCACCATGCTCCCCATACCCCAGCCCGGCTGGTGCCCAGCAGGGGTGCGCAGTGCTGCAGGGGCACGTTGCCACGTGTGGCACATGCGCCAGCCCCATGCGCTCACCCATGCAAGTCCCATACGATGCCATGCAAGTTCCAAGCAATGCATGCAAGTGCCAAGCTAACTGCATGCGCGCACGTACTGCCGCCCACCTGCCTGCCGATATCCTCCGTCCCCCTTCATCCCCCTCTGCTGTGCGCTGTATGCAACCATCTATCCTCCCTTTGTTTTTGGCGGCCTTCAGCTGCTGCTGGCATGAAAGCCTGTACCATCGCATGCCATCAGCGCTACGAAACTAACCCCACAAGGCGTAGATTAGTGCAGCTGCGCCCTCCTGCCCAGCGACCCATGACAAGCCCTACCTCAAGCGACCCTGAATTCAATGGGGCAGGAAACGTGCGCACTGCCCTCAAGAAAGCGCCCTTATCCCATGCTGCTATTTTGATCCTGCACACGACGTGCTGGGGACACGCAGTCGCCCAAGATCTCGACACCCCCCATCGAGGTGGGACCCGCTTGTGGCTGGAATTGAACGCCACTGGTGAGGCAGACGCCATTTGGCTTTGAATTTGGGTAGCCATTGCTCAAGTGCTGGGGTCTCTTGCGCGTACACAGCATGACACACAGCTCCCCGGCAGCTGGCCCAGTACCTCAGGCAACAGCTCAGAGCGTGCAAAAATACAGATGCCCAGGGCCCCACAACTCCCATGCCACATGCTACAGTGGCTGAAATCAGCAGGCACGCGTGGAGAGTACGCTGCATCGACCCAGGACGTGGCTAGAAGCGCGTGCCTGAGGCTGTCGCCATCAAAAGCACGCACCCGTGGGGTTACACCCTTTCTGCGCCATAAAAGCTTGGCTTTTCACTAGGGTGCTGCAGTCGAGTAGGCCAAGCTTATTTCAGTCTTCCTTTTCGTGCGTTCTAGCTCATCATCGATCTAGTCGCGATGTTGTCGCCCTCCACTGGAAGTGGTTCAACCATGGCCTCCGCCGAGCACACGGTGAGTGGTGCAGGGCACCAGCTTAGCGCTCCCAGCAAGCAGCAGGGCAAAGTCCACTGATGATGGAGTTGGCCCTCCAGCAAGCATGCAAGCATGGCAGAGCGCGAGTCCCTGCGAGGATCGCGGCAGCATCCTTACCAGCGCCTTGCTGTCTGTGATGGCGCTGATGAAGGCAACGCCTGAACACCACCTTGCCCTTGGGATGTTCCTGCACCGCAGGCCCAGACCATCATGTACGGGAGCAACACGGGCACCGGCAGCGCCTGCGTCGACAGCGTGCTGCCTGGGTGCGTTGA
>BDCZ01000026.1:2049-53235 GCA_001662365.1 Chlamydomonas applanata | reverse complement strand
ACCCGGCCTACCATGCACTGGAGTTATTAGCCCCGGCCCCTTGTCACAGACAGCATGCAGGAGGATGCCACGCGCCCACGTCCCAACCACGCAGTGGTGCATGTAAAAGCGCATCGGGCCCGAGCCTCTGAAACGTCCGAGTTCCATCTCAAGTCGTTTCTGACTCGTCCATGCTTTGCATGTTGCGCACTGTGCCACAGTATAGGCCCGTGTGCCTTGCTGAGACCGCTCTCTTCCTTGAGGACTCAGCCCAGTGCTGCGAGGGCATCCAGCTTGGCATGTCCAAGGTCCCAGGCAGCCGCCTGGCTTGCTTTCGAGGCCTGGCCCCTGCTGAGCCTGCCGCCCACGCGCTGCGGCCCGTTGAGCTCCCCGAGCCCCAGTCTCCCGTGGCCCCCACCAACCCAGTGTTCAGCACGGATGATGACGGCGTGCAGTACGGGTGAGTTCTGGCTGCGCTGCACGGTTGTGGCCACCTACTACTGTACCTCCCCACTTTGCCTGCTTGCCGTATGATGCATCACACAATGAGAAGGCACCAGCACCTGTGTGGCACCTGTGTGGTGCCCCCCCCCCCCTTCTCAGCCAGCATCAGACCTGCCATGCAGCTTCCAGCCACACACTCAACTGGCGCACGCAAGATGCACAACCCGGCTGCCCACCCCTGCAATGCGCTGTTGCTGACCTCATGCCTGCTGCGTGTTACACACCAACTCTGTTGCCACAGGTGGTACGCACACCGTGGCCCGTGCCCTGCATCACCCTATGGTCGCACAGAGTACAATCCCCCCGCTGCATGGACTTCAACAAGAACTGGCACGAGTGCCTCGTGGACGCCCAGCACGGCAAGCCTGCCGCCAAGCGTGGCCTGGCGTACGACTACAAGGCCGCGGAAAGCGGAAAGGCAAAGCCTGACATCAGCCTCCCCAACTCGCTGGAGTCCCCCCCGCGCTGCTCCACCCCGGAGCACACGTCTGGTGTATGTGCGGATGATCCAGTCCTGCCAAACTGGCCCCCCTCCGGCCACGTGCACTACTGGCGCAAGCCAGCTGACACGCTGAGCCCCCCCTCCACCCCCAAGGCCCTATGGCCACTGCACTTCCTTGCAGACCTGGCCCCTGCTGAGCCCGCAGCCTACATGCTGCCCCCCGTCGAGTACCCCGAGCCGCAGTCTCCTGTGGCCCCTACTCACCCAGCGCCCAACACTGATGATGACGGCATGCAGTACGGGTGAGTTCCGGCTGTAGTGCTGGAGGGTTGGATGGGGCCACCTGCACCAGTGTGGCACCTGTGTGGCGCCACGCACGCCACCCCTACCCCCGGTGCTCAGCCAGCATCAGACCCTGCCATGCAGCTGACAGCCACACGCATGCATGATGCACAACCCGGCTACCCCTGCATTGCGTTGTTGCTGACTCTCATGCCTGTGTGTTGCGCACCCACTCTGCCACCTCAGGTACACACACCGTTACATGGTCGAGCTGCCCGAGTCGCTGTCGGCCTCACCATGCCAAGCGCAGTTTCCCAACCTGCCCGAGTCGCTGTCAGACGCCGCATGCCAGCCGCAGCAGCCCAACCTGCCACTGTTCCTGTCCTCATCCCCATGCAACCTGCCGGCGGCCGAGCTGCCCGAGTCCCTGTCCTTCACGCCTGACAAGGACCCCATCAACCCCCCGGGCTCGTGGTCTCCCATGGTCCCCTCGCCTCCCCCGCACCCCATCAACCTGCCCGCCATCTCGTCCCCCATCGTCCCCTCCACACCCCCTGCACCAGTGGTCCCCGCTGCCAAGACGCCCGCTGGCGCCGCCCTCGCCGCCGCCGGCCACGCCGTCCAGGAGACCTTGCTCAGCAAGCGGGTGCGCCACCGGGCACTGAAGCGGCTGCATGTGGCCAGCCTGGCGCGTGAGGTGGGCTGCCTGCCGCTGCCGCACATCCCCACTGGGAGCCTTGCGTTTGAGCCGGAGCCGCTGGCCAGGGCGCATTCGGCGTGGTGCTTGCCGCCACCCGTACGCTGCCCGACGGCTCGCAGCAGGCGGTGGCGGTCAAGAGGTCGGTGGCGCGCGTCCCCCACCCCAGCTACGGCAACGCGGCACTGGCGATTGTGGAGGCGGAGATTGCAGCCCTCGATTCAGCCGACTTCCTGCTGGTGGATGCGCTCGCTACTGCGGGCATCACATTGGTCATGGGGCAGGACGCAGGGGTGGTGCCGCTGCTGGGCCTGGAAGTGAAGGATGGCGAGGTGGGTGGGATGGTAATGCCGCACCTGGGCGGCTGCAACCTGTGGGAGTACTACGCCCAGTGCAAGGGGCATGCGCAGTTCAACCTGTACCTGACGCTGGCGGTGCTGCGCTCGGGCGAGGCGCTGAGCAGCATGCACGCGCATGGCTACATCCATGGTGACTTCAAGCCCAACAACATGATGGTCGAGGTGGTCCCAGCAGTGCCGCAGCAGGCGGGTGGGGCTCAGGCGAGCGGGACGGGCACGGTCAAGGTCACGCTCTGTGACTTTGGCCTGTCCGTGCGGCAGCCAGATGGCCAGGAGTGTGTGGACCTGCACGCCAGGAACGGCACCAACCCTGCAGATGGCCCGATGGTGCGTGGCACGCCCGGGCTCTGCTGCCCCCACCTGCAGGCCACGGGCTGCATCAGCACGGCGTCGGACGTGTACAGCTTTGGGGCAACGATGACGATCCTGGGCCTGTGTGTTTTTGACCCGGAGCTGTCGTGGCTGGCAGCTGCGTGCATGCAGCCGCTCCCCAGCAACCGGCCGACCATGTCCCAGGTGGTGCAGCAGCTGCGTCGCCTCATCTTGTCCTGTGGCTACCAGTGCTGAAGGCAGTTGGTGCTGCGAATGAAGCGGTGTACAGCCCCGTGGTGCTGTCATGGGTGGTGCGCTGGATGGTGTAGAATTGCACTGAGGTGGGGAAGGCAGTGGGCAAGGCGCAGGTTTCAGCAAAACCTTTGAATGGTGCAAGGCACTTGGGAAGGGACCAGGGAAAGGTCATGAGAGGAGGGGTTGATCACAGCGTTGATGAGTTGGATATGGCAAATGATGAGTTGAATATGGCGAATGATCAGATGGGGTATGGCGATTGGGCCGATTGGCAAATGATCAGATGGGTAAAGCGATGGGTGTGGCGATTGGGTCATGGGGGATGCTGCTTGAGACAGGGCCAGGGGAGGGACAGCTGTACAGTATTCTGATGATGCGATCTTTGGATTGGCGAGCCTGATTGCAACTATTGTGAAACTTGGAAGCGAAAGGTGTAACACTGTGCAGGCATGTGGATCACATTGTTTCAACGGGCGATGCTCCTGTACACATGTACCCCGGGAAGGTGTCAAAAGGTGGCCTCAGCATATTGAAAGCCGCATGTAGCGCCCCATGCTTGCCCTCCTGCTTACTCCCTGCTGCACACACCAGCGCCCTAGCTTCATCCTCACATTCCAAATGCATGCAGATTGCTGCAAATCGCTGCTGGAATATAGTGGTCAACAGTGATGATCAGTGCATATGGCGCACATGCAGTCTTTCTTACAAGGAATGGATATTGAGGAGACAGGTGTTGGTTTCAGGACTGTCCTTGCAAGGTATAGGCTCCTCCTCTCCCCAACAGGCAGCAAGCCATCCCATGTGCACGGTACGCACGACACGTGCGCGAAGCCGCACACCCCAGTGGCTTACAGGAGCGTGGATGCGCAAGCAACACTGTGCATCAGAAAACTGGATAGTCTGAACGTCTTGGTGGCTGTGTGTTCAGTGTGCGCGTACTGACAGGTGACAGCTCTGGCCTTCACGGATCAGGGTGTGACTGTACTGCAGTATTGACGATACGCGGCCGTGCCCACATTGGCTGCATTTTAATGATACAAGCGCTGGGGCGTGTTTGGCTGTTTGCACACATTGCTCTTGATCGCAGCATGCCATAACGATTTCATCGTCGACGACATGCATAGCATGCTGCATGGTACGCAGAGAACAAGATTGCACAAATGCTCTGGCGAATCTGCGGGCCATTCATGCCGAGGTGATCTAGGCAGCACAGTCAACCTCCTATCATCAAGTTCAAGGGCATCGGGTTACACAGCATCAGGTTAGTCTGAGGCTGCTGCGTTGGAACGGTTTCTTGTGCTGCCTGGTCGAAAACAGAAGCAGTGCAGCCATGCTGACCATCATGACGCATGCATGCCATGCAGTCGCACCTGTGCGCAGCTTTGCTGCAACAGATGTAGCCAGCCATGACAGTGACTGCGCCCTGAGCACGAGTGGCCGTAGCAGCAGCAGTGGGGACAGCAGCAACAGTACCGGCATGAGGTTGAGGCTACATAGCCCTTCCATCAACAGGCGGGCACTGCTGCTGGGTACAGCACTGGCAGTAGGAATGCCCAGCGGCAGTGCCCGCGCTGGGCTCGTCCAGTTCCCCATCAACGAGCTCAACAACCGCTACTTCCTGGTACGGCCTCACATGTCTGTGAGCAAGCTGTGTGAGGCCACAGTTGCGCAAAGCTGCTTGCCTCTGGCCGCATGGGCGCTCGCGGGTGCCAGGCATGCATGTCGACGTGGCAACGACCCAGCGCATGGCATGGCCCTGCAAGCTAAAGCAGGGTTCACAAAAACCACTGCTGCTGGTGTGCTGGGCCGCACACTGTTGCAGGTCCGGGCTGGGCAGAGTTACGCAGAGCAGGACGGCACCATCTTCAGGAATGTGAGTACGAGTATGAGGCTGATAGCTGTTGGCTCGTCGAGCGTGCTGTGACTGTGTGTGCGTCTGTGTGTGCTGTGTGTGTGCTGACAGTTCGTATTGCCAACAGATCTGCAGCCTGCATTGCCGGTGATGCCACTGGGCAGTACATGCGGGTTCGTGTATGCACCCATCGCCTCATGCGCACCAGCATGTGCCTGCTGCTGTGCTGTCCCATGTATGCAACCTTCGCCATATGCGGCCGACACGTGCATGCTGCTTATACATGTGCTGTGCTGTGCTGTGCTGTGCTGTAGCCCGTTTGGAAGACATCGCAACGGTCAGGGCTGTCACCCATCGGCGTCCAGCAGGTGGGGAACATGGATGTACAGGGTGGCATAATACTTCTGCCACCAGCATGGGGTGCCTTCTCATGGCTTCTCACGGCCGGGCCATCTTGAGATAGCAAAACACAAAACCAGCCATTATATGTGACGGGTATCACGCAGGCATTTCATCACTGTTGCAATCCAATCGGTGCTCACACCCCATCACTCGCCCTCCTTGACCACCACCCCCTGCACGCTTGTGTCAGGTTGTCACCGTGACACTGCCAGCGCTGCAGCAGGCAGGCGCATGCACAGACGGCTGCTGGTTGTGGCCCAGCATCTGGCAGGTGGGCACTGGGCATGAGGGTAAAGACCTACCCATGTCCGTGCCCAATGTTGCCCTGCCTGATGCTGTGCCGTATGCATGGGTAGCTGCACCGAGCACATCTAGCCTGAATGCCGGATGCTGGTGAGTCTGGTGCCACGCTTTGCTGTGACAGTGTGCTGCCGTGACGCCGTACAATGGTGCTGCAGTCCTCGTACATGACGGCTGAGATCTTGGCATCGCAGCTGGGGATGGGTCGGTCCCGCATTGTACCGGAGTACAGCTTTTTGGATGCACGGTGCGCACTGCAGCCCGCTGACTGCCATGCTCCTGATGTGCTGCCTGCTGGCTACCTCCCTTGAGACCTGGCAGAGCCGTGGCTTCTATTGCTTGTATGTAAGCAGCTGTGGACAACCGCAACCCATCTTGCACGTGTATCTTACCACTACAGGCCATCATCACACCTTATTCTGGTGCGGACAGCCACGTTCTGCACCACTACGCAGCTTGCTCATGGCCAGGATGGCCTGAATGTGCACGCTGCGCGCAGGGGCCTGGGGGACTTTGAGGGCGGCAAGGTCGCTGTGGTGGAGGAGCAGGTGGCTGCAGCTGATGCACAGGACGCCCTCTGGCGGCCGCCTAAAGGTGCTTCCCAAGTGCTGCACAGTACGCTTCAACTGCTCCATGACTGCTGCGCAGTGCACTGCGACTGCTGCTACTCATGGCAGCAGCGTGCCTCGTGCTTGTCATCTTGGGGGTGCAGGCTAGGCTCACCCACAGCATTAACTGTGCCATGCCCATGGCTCTATTTAACGAGGTCATGTGCATGCTCCTGCCACTGCGTCACGGCGCAGGCACAGACGGCACGCCACACGAGAGTGTGAACGACGTGCTGGTGCGCATGCGGCAGGTGCTGAGCATCTGCGAGACACAGTACTCGAATGAAGACATCCTGCTCATTGCCCCTGACTCAGATACGCTGTCAGTGCTGCAGGTGCGTGGTGTGTGGTTTGTGCTTGCAGTTGGTGGGCTGGTGAGGTCGTGGCATGGTTGGGGCTGGCTGCTTTATGCAGCTGAGGGATGGATGAGGTCACATACAGTGTCATGCATATATACTACGAGGAATGCCAGCGATTGCCCCAGTATACCGATCAGCACCGGCAGGCCTTGTGAGCATCACTGCACCTTTAAGCACACTGCTGCCAACTTGACTTCACTTGTCATAGTGTTTCCCATTAGGGGTGCTGCGATGGCAAGGAGGAATGGAAGTGTGCATGTATAATGTCAGTATGTATATGTTGTGTATATGTGTGTATATGTGCATGTATATGTCAGTATGCATGTATATGTCAGTACGTGCTGTCATGGCCTGCTGTGTCTTCATGCATGTGCCGCATGCAGGCTGCAGTCCTGGGTGTTGACTTGCGTTCCCACGCACGGTTTGCCCTGCCAACGGGTGCAGTACGACCTCTGGTGCTCTCCAGCCGCAGTTTTGATATAGAACCCCGCCAGTTCAGGTGCATTCGCCCGCCCTCATGCCGGTGATCTGCAAGTGATAACATTACACCCTGACCCCGATGTGCAGCACAGCGGGACGGTACAGTGCAATACAGTGAACTAGTGTAACAGGGGAAGGACACTGTCACCTGCTGGTACTGCTCAGCCTTTCCAGCCAGGGCAAAGGCCAAACTTGTGTTTATGGAGTTTTGACACCATGACTGACATCATAACTGATCTCGTCCGTGCATGGTATGAGTGAGAAGGGCACAAACATAGGCAAGGATGGCAGGTTGGGGTAGCGTGTGTGGTCATGATCAGCAGATGACATGCATGTGGGAATGCACACCGCATCATTGCTGGGACTGTGCTCCTGGGTACTTCTAAGTGTTAATGATCTTTGTGATCAGGTTTGTAATCTATGGTGAAGAAGCCAGTATCTTGCACGCCTGTTTGTGCAGTAGTATATAAGAATGGTGCATGGCCAATGCTGGACCCAGCTCCAGTATGTAGCAAGGCACATTTGTGCGCTGACTTGTGCTGCCCATGCCCATGCCCCTTCTGCAGTTCACCGCAGCCTGCTCACGCTGTGACACTCATAGTCATTTGTACCATACTCCCCCCCCCACACACACGCACCCCTTGGCATTGCAGTCTCCTAACCACAGCACCTGACATGCTGGAGTACAGTGCAAATATGCAACTGCACACATGTGGATGGCAAGCCCATGGTACGTGGGTTGCCCACTGGTTTCTTGGATGTGGCGGATGTTGTATCAACTGACTTGGATGTCTGGCTGAGTGTCGGGGTGGGGTGGTGTACTGTTGCGTGCCTCACCAGCTGCTGATGTGCTGCTCGTGTGTGCCATGCCCTTGATAGGTCGGGCAGCATCAACGCTCATGGCAGTGCGCCCCATGCAGAGCCCCCATGTGCGGGCATGCAGTCAGCCCCTGCATGTGGCCCCTGCTGTTATGCACGGGACAGGGCTGGGGCAGGGCAGCAGAGCAGCCACCATCGTACATACTGCCACGGCATCTCAGGACCCCAGCAGCAGTGGGGGCGGCAGGGGGCATTCAAGGGGGCAAAGGCGTTGGGTTTTCTCGGCCCCACCCATCACGCCTCGGGCTCCACCTCTGAACTCGGAGCAGCAGGCTGTGGTGACAACGACAGACACCGAGGTGCGTGCTTGCCTCAGTGGCCGTGCATATGACTTGCTAGTGGCTCTCTGGTGGCTCTCTAGCGGCGGTTTTGGCTGGCTCGGCGTATGTGCATAATCAGCAGTGCCATGCAGTCGGCATGCGCGGCCCATGCATGGATGAGCATGACTGATCGAAGGTACCCCTGGCTGCCGTGGTGTCTCTTGCAGGCCTGCATCATCGCAAGCCCCGGTACAGGGAAGACAAGTGTGCTGACGGAGAGGATTGTGCACCTGTTCACGCAGCTGGTAAGTGCCTGATGTTCCTTAGGCTTGGCAGCCTGAGCACTGTAGCAAGTTGACTGCCCCAACACGCAACAGCCTGCATCCCGCCCATCCACAGCAGCTGCCGCCTGCAAACCCTGATCTCTAGGGGCTTGGTTTCACGATGCCCTGTTGGCATGGCTTGCAGGGGGTGCCTGCCAAGAACATCTTGGCCTACACTTTCACCAACAAAGCTGCTGAAGAGATGAATGTGAGGCAACGAAGCTGCCAGTATACATGTTTACACTACGCCTCCCCGCTGCCCTCCCCTCCCCCTTGCCGCATACCCAGACACACCTTCGCCTCCCCAGCTCTGCTTCACATGCTGCTCCAGCACCCACTACCACCTAGTTGCCTGCTGGGCAGGCTCCCTCCCGGCACTGAATCTTCTGCAATGTGTGCCATTGCTCTGTCACCCCAGGCGCGCCTGGTTGGGCGGCTGGGGCAGGCTACCGTGGGCCAGATGACTGTTGGTACCATGCATGCATTCATGCTCAGCATTCTCAAGTAAGGGCGCGCAAGATGCTAACCATGTCACCAGCCACTGTATGCCAGCCCAACTGCCTACCTGCAGTTGTTGTGGTCCGGCAAGCTGAAGCCCCTGCTTGTGGTGGGGGTGCACTTAGCAATAACTATTAAATCAGCCCATGATATTACCCCGTAGATGAATAACACGGCACGTTATAGATATGTCTGCATGGGCGTGCGCATGTCAGGGGCAAATGGAGTGCGCATCCCGAGAGTACGAGTGACATTGGAGATCTGCAGCTTGGCAACCTGAAGCGCAACATGACTCTGTTGGATGAAAATGAGGTGCTTCTCCTGCTCACCCAGGTGACACGCACTGATGTGCATGACACGTGATCTGCATGACACACGCAGCAGTCACGCTCTGAGTTTCATGTACAGCACACTGTGGATATCATGGATGGCGGCTGCATGCTGCTGTCTGAAGCCATAGCTGTGTTGTGCATATCATCAGGCAGGCGACCTTATGAACGATACGCATTAATCTGCTGTTGGCCGCACAGGTGATAATAATAGCAGCTTCTTAGCAGGCTTCTTAGCAGGCTTTTCAGCAGGCTTTTCAGCAGGATTTTTCAGTTCATGTCAACCGCCCACAGGTGCTGCGGCGCATCCCACACGTGGCAGCACTGGAGGAGGTAGATTTTAACAGGGTGTGCAAGGACGTGCAGAGTGTGATGGCAATGCTGAAGAACTCCATGCGCACCCTACACAATGCGCCGTGAGCGGGTGTTTGGCAGATGCGTTTGTTGTGCAGTGTGCAACGCTTAAGTTGTTGCTGTCGTACTGTTGTGCTGCATGCTTGCTGCCCGTTGTGCTGCTGTGCAGAACTTGCACCTGCAGCTGTCCTGGGCAAACTGCTTAACCTCAGTACTGCGTTTTCTGTGCTGTTTGTCCTTGAGCGTAGACCTGACGAGCTCAAGGCAGCATGTGCTGCAATCAGCAAGGTCAATGCTCGTCATAAGGATTTCGTGCACACCATCATTACTGGGGATCTGATGTGCCAAGTCCGTGCCGGCCATTACAGGTGCTTCTGGCACATGTGCAATGCTGCAGATCAGATGCTGCAGATCAGCCTGCCATCATCACCGCTCTCTGATGCAGTCATCATTCAGCATGCATGCATGGACATGCACGCGCGGCATGCACGGCATCAAAAGTGAAACCACGCCATGTGTGGACGTATGGTACCTACAGGGTTGACCCCCTGTTTTGGTTCAGCCTCAAACATGCTTGCATGGGAGGGGTGGGGCCGATGGGCAGCTGCCCTGCTGGCATGGGAACCATCCATCTGCCAGACCCCCTGAAAGGCTTCAAATCCAGTCGACCCATACTGTATGTTTATTTGTCGGCTTCGTCAATGTTTTCTTCATTTGCCGCACGCGGCACCTTGCACGGCACTGCTGCTGTCCTGATGCAGCCGCCTCCACGCCAACAACGCGATGGATCTGGATGATGTGACTGGCTACACGGTTGCACTGATGGACGCCGATGAAGAGCTGTGCCAGGCGCTGCAGGCCAAGTATCAGCACGTGCTGGTGGATGAGGTGCAGGATGTCAACATGCCCCAGCTGGAATTCATCAAGCTGCTGCATCCCAGTGGCGTTGGCAGCCTCATGGTTGTGGGGGACCCCAAGCAGTGCATCTATGGCTGGCGTGGCGCTGTCGGAGATGTGGGTAGACCCGCATGATTTGCCTGACTTAGCATCCGGAACCTGCAGCATGCTGTGCTGTGCTGTTTGCTGCGCAGCATTCAGCGAGTGACGTGTCATGCTGTGCTGAAACGTAGTGTACGTACCGGGTTGTGTGATAGGTGCTGCCTCGTGTTATGCAGTGACAGTACGTTACATCTCAGAAGTGATGCGCTGTGCTGTGACTCGCATTCATTTGTTGCACTGTTACCCTGACATGACTAACTTCGTGTGCCTCAACTTGGTTGGCTGAACGCAGGTAGTGCCAGACCTACAGCGTGCCTATAAGGGGTTGAAGGTGGCCTCGCTCAACGAGCACTACAGGTGAGCTGCCTTGTCACTCACTCGACCTGACTTGTCAAAGAGTTTCCCATTAGCTGCTTGTCACTCATCACGTGTCCATCCATACAAATGGCACCTGACCTGACATACCGGCCTCTTTCAGGGTTTGGAATTTTGAACCCCATCCTCCTTCCAATAGTTCCAAACTACCATCTGCCGGGGAATGCATGCATGGTGCACTGGGGATCCCAGGACATGGTGGACCATGCAATGAAGTGCCTGCCCATCCATATGCAAGTCGAGCTGAGAGCTCAGCCAGGGAAGCAGGGCATCGTGCTACAGCGCTACGCCCCCCTGCAGGTAACAAAGCTCGTGAGTTGGAACTGGGCTTCGTGGCATCTACATGTTACGAGATAGTGCGTTGCAGCCGAACTGCTGGACGATCATGGGGCGTGCGGCGGCAGTGGAATTAGTGTGAACGCAAAACAGCAGGGCCCAAGGCCTGGTGGCCCAGTTGTCTCTCATGTTGCAAGCATGGTGCACCTGGTAGGACCAAACACACAGGACATGCTGTGTGCCTGCATAATTGAGTCTGATCGTCATTACCTGGACGCGCAGGGGTCCTCGATGGGCTCTGGGAAGCGAATGAATCTGTGAACGGCCGTGTTATTTATTGTTTGTCAGGCTGAGGGGTCCTCTACCATCATCATCTGATCACGACACGGCATGGCAGGGCCGACTCACACGTTGGGGGCTCAGCCAAACCCCATATCGCTGCCTCTCACTGCCCTTCTTTTTCCATGCCATGTGTACTGCTGTGTCTCTTTTGATGGGCTCGCCACGTCCTCACAGGACATACCAGTGCTGGACGTCAAGGCGTATGGAGGAGCCATCCATGAGGTCATCCGCCCACATGCTTGCCATTGCCGCTACGTTGGAAGGGGTCGAGCTGCCGCTCCACTAGATCGCCTTCATCTGCCGTGGCAATGACATGTGTGAGAAGCTTGCGGACGCAATCACAGCTGCTGGCACACCTGCCCGAACAGCCACGAGGCACCTGGTGACATGGATGTTTGTCAAGCGGCTGCGTGCTTATGCCACACTGGCGGTGTACATGGACAAGGCGGACATGAGGGGCTCCGCAGCTTGGGAGCAGGTCTGCAACATTCCGCGGCGCCACTTGAGTGAGTCAGCAGCTCCCCCGCGATTACCGCACATGCAGGCTGAACGCATTGGCGGTAGAAACTTTCACAAGGCCTGGCTGCTGATGAGGTTGTCTGACTGCGGTGATGTGCACGCATCCTGCTGCTTGGCACGTCCGCAGCCCACAAGGTGTTGAATGCCCTGGAGCTCTATGCGCATGGCCTGGGCATGGAGGTGACAGAAGTCGTATTCAAGGGGTGTGCAGAGGTGCGTGGTCCTGCCCAGCAGCTTGCTTACAATATCCCCCAGCCATACAGCATGACCTGTGCAAGTTGCTGCAGCAGATTAAGTGCATCACAGGACTGTTGCAGTTGTTGAGCCGCGCTGCTGCCTGGCATATTTGCCATGCGGCCTAGCTGCTAGAACTCCTTGCATGCAATCCCAGCACCTAGGTGCACCACAATCAAATGTGTTGCATCGTCATCTTTCATTGCATATGAAAGGAACTGCTTCTGGATTAAAGTGTGCGATGCCATGAGGTGATGCAGGTGTGGCTGGATGCAACCACAACAGAGAAGCTTTTCAACCAGGTCCAGGAGCAGGCTGATCTGAAAGGCATCTATGATGCAATCGTGCCCCTCCTGCCAGGTGACTGTAGCCCCGGGTTTTGCCCTGCAGTTCCATTAGCATGGGCCTGTGTGGGGAAGCATGTCATCCTGTAAGCTGACTGCATTGTGTAAAAAAAACGGCGTTTCACAGATGCACCTGCTTGCCAGAGCCCATCAGCTGCATTGTATAGATGGTGGCAAACCTGCTAGCTTCCCTGACGAGCCGTCTTTTTTCATCTGGGCATTGCAGCAGCGCTCCCAAGCATCCCGGGGGTTGCACGCAAGGCACCGGAGGGGCTGCAGGAGCTGCGCGTGCTGCTGGTGTTCATCCGCAACATTGTTTACCACAAGGGCGTGAAGGTGCTTGGCCTGCTTCTGTTGATTCAGATGTCCATGCACCTGCTGTTGCTTTCAGAGTTCTGTGTCCTGCCTCGCACCCAAATGGTTCCCACTGACGACCCAGTCTTATCCATCACCACGATCAGTAGCAGGACCTTGTGCCAGACTCTAACTCGCTTAGTTCGTGACAGTTCGCTGTCCTTACCATATTCTGATATCCATGAACTCTGTCATGACTGCAGGCAGCGTTTCAGAAGCTCATCACCACCGTGCTGATTAAACAAGGTGTGCTTGGGGTGTTATGTATGTAGCATTGCTGGCTGGGCATCTGGGACCACCCGCCTGCTGCATGCGGCGCGAACATGTCTATGCATGGTCCTATGCACACGCCTGCGGCCAATGGCTGCGCGCCATCTGTGACCTTGCTTCTGTACTGCTGCACAAGCTGCAGAAGAACTTGAGAGCTCTAGAGTTTTCCTGGACTACTTGTACGGGATTATCCCACCCCAGAACACCATCAACCAGAGCACCAGCGGCGGCAGCGGCAGCACGCCTGCCTCCGTGGTTGCAGGTACAGATGGCAGCAACAATGGCATGGCCACGGGTCCCACAAGTGCCCCTGACGACCCGTCCTCAAGCCTCAAATCGAAGCGTGCAATGTGGAGCCACAGGCAGCAGCAGCAGCAGCCGCGGCGGCGGCAGCGGCAGCAGCAGCAAGGGTGCAGAGCCAGCTCCACGCAGTTTGGGTGAGGCCTTCGCACATGATGTGGCACAGCCGAACTCTGGCCTCGGGGCAGTACATGCAGATGACAAGCAGCTCTCAAAGCTCAGGTGGGTGCTTCAGGTGATGGGGGAGCACGGCAGGCAGCCACCTGAGAAGCTTCCAGACGGCAAGGTAGCTGTGCTCACAGCTCACGGAGCCAAGGGCCTGGAGTTCAAGTGCGTTCTTGGATGGCAGTTGAATGGCCCTGTACTGCGTTGTACTGTACTGTAGTGCATGCTGCTCTTTGCCAGCAAGGGGCTTGCTGCTGTCCTGTGACCTATCAGCTGCTTCTGGCCCACCTACCCAAGGGCGGGTTTTGTGCGTAGCGCAGCTCCCTTTGTCCCTTCCTTTGATTTGTGAACACGTCTTTTTGCTGGTGCCTTTGCTTGCACATGCAGGGTGGTCAACGTCGCTACAGGCTTCCAGGGCAACAGTGCTGAGGAGAAGTGTGTGAAGTATGTGGCGCTGACACGCCCCAAAGACGCCCTGGTTGTCTGGAGCCTTGCCAACGAACGGCAAGCCTTCGTAAACCTGTGAACAATGTGCACGCTGGGGCCTTCCTTTGCTGGGCTGTCCAAATCCGGCTGCCTCATGTCCAACATGCTGTCTGGGTTGGGGCGATGCAACTCAAGCGAGGTTGTAGCGGAGTGTAGCTTTGCATGCCGGGGTGGTGCAACTAATAATAATAACACGGCGTGTCACAGATGCGTCTGCATGCCGGAGCCTGACAGGGCTTGGTGCAACTGTCCAGTGGAAATAGAAGTCATAGGAAGGGTAAGGACTAGGGAGTCACAAGAAGGGGCAGGCATGTTTGGATTGTACTGCCGTACTGCTGTACCGCACGTTCATCATATACATAAGCAGTTGGTACTGCCTTATATGACACAGCGTGGCGCCTCATGCTGTCATGCTGGTTCACGTACTGCTTTTGCTACGGCTCGTGGTGATGTCCATGCTTTTGTGCCCAGGCGCAGTGGCCCTCTGTAGCAGCTTCCTTTCAAGCATGGTTGATATAGCGATGTGATACTGTGCTAATTTAAGCAGGCCAGGGTGCTGAAGTCTTCTGACCTTTGTAAGTCATCAGCTGACAACTGCTTATGCAATGCACAGCGTGCATGCAGCAATGAGCATGCCCACGATCATGTGTACTGGTCGTGTGCGTACTTTGAGCGCACTGTGTTTGGCCGAAAGCAGAGCTCTCAAGCTATGCATCAGCATTTGAACCCCCAGCTTCTCAGGCCCTTCGCTGGGCAAGCTGGCAAGGATCCTCCTGATCATCTATGCGTGCTTCTTCAGCGTCCTAGCTCGCATGAGAAGTATTGCTGCTGCACTACTGCCTCATGTCTGTGCGGCTTCTCCGGGTCGATGATGTCGTTCTTTTTGGGCTTCTCCAGAGGTACCTGTTCATACGGGTACCTGCACGCATTTGAGCGGGTGTCGACGTCACGTTCAGCTCGCAGATGCCTTATCAAGCAAGCGCCATGCCTGCAGCTTTTGATGTACTCAGCTGCAGCGGCATGTGCGAGGCACACCATGGGGGCAGTACGGCGGGGTCATGCCGAGGCACATGGTGCGCATACCGAGGTACGACACAAGCACCCTCAGCGCACTGACGCGCAGCACTTACACCATAATGAGGCACCGCTGGCACTCCTGCCCGCAGTTTGCCCAGCTGTTGCCGCTCTGCCACTGCCTCTTGCATTGGGGGCAGCGGAAGTACCCAAACACCCGCTTTGGTCCCTGATAAGGTGTCTTGCAGTTGGGAGCAATCGGCACGTTTTGCTGCTTTTGCTGCTGTTGCAACCGTGAACTTATCAAGTTGCGTGCTGCAGTGACTGCCCTTCCAATAAAATGTGCGCTGCACCTCAGCGAGGCATGCCTCGAGCGCAGAATGCTTGACGCACCCAGCATTTTTTTTGCTGCTTCCTCAGTAACAGTAGCCGATCCTGAAAGGCGCATCCGTGTAACCCGTGAAAATCCGTAAAGAAGTATTGCTACAGTACTGCCTTCGGTCTGGTCAAAGAGAAGGGGGGGGTGCATTATCATTGCGCCCATGCTCTTATGGCGAATGCTGAAAACCGAGACGACAGTGAATGACATCTTACTAGGAAAACAAACATGATGTATAATTTAACATCTCCTTGTATCATCACATTATACCGACATGACGAGTATTATCTCTCTCTCTCTCTCTTTCTATCGTGACGGATCCAGACCAGATGGCTGGAGGTCCCGGATAGCCTGGAGGAGCAAGGTAGTTGAGCAACAGGCACAACTCAGGATTATTGCCCAATGCCGAACCACGCACTTCCCAGAGGTCACAAAACCCTCACAGCGGATTTTCTTCAAATTCAAGACCGATCAGTGCCTAATCTGTTTTTATTTTAATACAATCAGCCTGATTAGTGGCCATTGGCCAGCGCGAGCGCGCACAGCGTCCCAGAAAATGGCGCAGCAGCAAGAGGTGAACTGATCGGTGCTAAGGAGCTAGCATGCGCCTAGCTGCATCAAACTGACAATTGATCCATCGTACCTCTGGCTCTGCACTCGCAGCTGCGCCTGCGCTTGGATCAGGAGCGGGCGCAGCTTACGCTGCTGAAAAGCCCGTTCAAGACAATCAAGTACAGCTTTAGGTTTATGGCAGCAGGGACTCGCAGCTCCGTGCACTGGTTTGCCAACCACCCCATCACGCTCTACATCCTGCTGCCATTCCTGGCGGTGTACTTGGGGTTAAAACAATCGAACGTGGCGCCCAGCTATGTGCTTCTGCTCGAGGTGGGCCCTGGTTGATGAGGTCATGTGCGCATGGTCAGCACATGCTCAGCAGCGCGCATGTGCTCATGCCATCCCTCTGGCGCTGGGCGCTGCGCCATGCACCCACACGCTCCTGTGCTGCCCTGGCCACAGGAGTATGTGAAGTATGTGGTGTGGTGGGTGGGCTTGGGCGTGCTGTCATCAATCGGCCTGGGCACAGGCATGCACTCAGGCCTGCTCTTCCTCTTCCCGCACATGCTCAAGGTGCGACACTGCAAGCAGCCGCCATACGCTAACCAGGCAGCACAGCAGAGGCCGCAGCAGTGCAGCTTCCAGTTAGAGCAGCGTACAGGAACACCACAGTGGCATCTGCCAGGGAATCATGGGAATCACTTACCACGGACCTGCAGCATCACCAAATCACCATACCAGACCACAAACCAGTTCTCTTGCAAAGCCAATCAGAACGCACCTGTGTTAGCGCTGCTAGCATTGAGTGCTTGATTCTAGAAACGCTGTGGATGCTGTTCACAATGTTTGCATGCATTAGCCCTCTGCCCGCACTGCCACATGATATGCACAGGTGTGCCTGGCGGCAGAAACGTGCGGCCACGTCGCATTCGACACGCGGCATGATGCCTGGTACAGCTCGGAGCCGCTGCACTGCGGTGACGCCCCTGCTGGCACAGTGTCGTACTGGCAGATCTACCGCAAGGTACGCAGCAGTACATCGCCTGTGTGATCACCTGTACAAAGGCTCACACATTGAGTGCTGCGACCTACGGCACATGCACGTGTACTGCGTACTTGCTGCATGCACCGCCATACGTTCACTGGCCCTGACTGCTAGCAGACCTTGACAGCATCTGTCATGCGACAGTGCACTTTGCACTGCCGCGTCTTCACCTTCACGGTTCCCGGCGTGCGCATGCTTGGCGACCAGCGCACCAACAGTTACCCTCCGTACACCAAGTACTTGGCTTGCCAAACATGTACTGACGCTCGCAAACTACTCCCAACCTCCAGGTTGCCCTGACCGCGATGCTGTGGGGCGCGGGCACTGCGCTGGGGGAGGTACCGCCGTATCTCATCTCATACAGTGCTGCCAAGGCGGGACACACAGCCAAGGAGCTGGTGCAGATTGAGGAGGTGAGCGCCTGCTTGACTGCAGCAGGCAGCAAGCAACGCAGAGCCATGGTGCCCTGAAGCCTGCTGTGTGCCGTGCGTATACGGGCAAGCTGCCCCATTCGGCATTCTGCTGTGTGTGCAGCTGGCTCAAATGGGCGCTGCACTCCTAATAGCGGCCTTGCAGTTCCCTTTTTCCAATTACGATGGATGGTTTCGTTTCCCGAGTTCCCAGCTGCGATGGATGGTGGCCTGGTGCTGCGCAGGAGATTGAGAGCTCAGCACGCAGTGGGCCAGTGGGCCGGCTGGTGGCGCGCATGGAGCAGTGGATGCTGGTGTTCATCAAGAACCATGGCTTTGTGGGCATCTTCCTGCTTGCCTCCTGGTGAGTGGCCTGCAGCTCTGCAGGAACCTGGGGCTGAGGCTAGGGCTGGTCACTGGCTAGAGGAGTGCAGTACTGCTGTAGACGAGTATGGGATCCGCGAGCCTACAGCCGAGCAGCTGCCTTACAGCGCCGGCAGCGTCTTATGCTCTGTGTTTGCTCACTGCCTGCTGGTCGCTGACTGTACGCACCCAATCTTGCGTGAACTGTGCGCGCAGGCCCAATGCCGCGTTTGATCTGTGTGGGCTCTGCTGTGGCGCGTTCAAGATGCCCTTTTGGACCTTCTTTGGAGCCACACTGCTGGGCAAGGGTGTGGTCAAAGTCAATGGGCAGGCGCTGTTCTTCGTCGCACTGTTCATGCGCTCAACGCGCGAGTCGGTGCTGCGATGGGCGGAGCGTGTGCTGCCTGCACGCATTCCCGGGGTCAAGCTGCAGCACCCACCTGCGCAGGAGCTGCACGCATTCATCAACAAGTCAATTGCCAAGTTTCAGGTGCGCGCATGGGCCGGCCCCATCACCCACCAGTCGTGGAGGGCAGCAGGGCACCCGTCAGTCGTGGGAGGCACCTGCTTGTTATAACGTCTTGACATGTAGAGGTCGTATGGGATGAGCACACCCTGCAAAGTTGGGTGCTGCCCTCTGTGCTGGGGCTGGGTGCTGGGCTACAGGGCTCATGCCTTTCCTATAATTGCATGGTTTTCAGCTTCCTATATGCACCAGCTGCACCCAACAACCAGCCCCACGCTCTCCACAGTCATACCCGAACACTGAGTATTATAGAGGTTCATGGATTCCATAAAATTCCAGAATCAAATCTCTAATCTCAAGAAAAGGATAGTTTAGCTTACTCTCTGACCGCTTTGCCATTATGCTCACCACGCGCTGAACACAGGCCAAGGTGGCTGCCAAGACTGCGGCCCACCACGCAGAGACGCGGTGGTGGTGGCAGCGTGCAGCCGATGTGGTGCGGTCTCGTGAGGCCTTGGTTGCATATGCGCGCCAGGCCGTGCCCGACACCATCGCGGAGTGGTGGTCGCTGGTGCTGGTGGCTGTGCTGGGTGCGTTTGTGGTGAGCTGCATCCACACGTTTGCACGTGCCGCCAAGGCAGATGAGGACAAACAGCTATTGGAGGAGGAGGAGCGCAAGGCTCGTGGTGGTGCTGCTGCTGGCCGTTTGCCGCGCCGCCGCCGCGCCAGCCGTGAGTCATCACATGACTCAGCTGCGGCTGCAACTGCAACTGTGTCTGAGGGGGCTGTGCTCGGGGGTTCAACTGGCAGTGCGTCTAGAGGGTCCGGGGCACGTGGGGGGCTGAGCTCAGGTGGGGAAGACACGGACGGGGAGGGGGCGGCCACCAGGCGCAGGTCACGCGCGACGAGCAGCGAGCGCATGGCTGCAGAGGGCGTACGGCATAGTGCACGGTTAGCTGCCAAGCAGCCGTGACGGACAGTGTGACCCTGGCTTGTGGGTGGCTTCCCAGACTGCACGCTGTGCCAAGGCTGCCAATGCCTGTGGCAGGCATGCGTTCTGAGTGGTGATGGTGTGTGATTGGTTCGCCTATATGCTGACACGCTGCGTCCCGCATGCTGCTGGCCACGCACAGCAGTGTAAAACACAAGGACTTCGCCCAGCAAATGCTGTGCACTGATTACAGCAAGTTGGCCTGACCAGTGCTACTGTACCAGCACCGCAGAAGCATCAGAACCCCACTGCCTACCAGCAAGGTCAGAAACGTGCACGCTGCACGTCAGCCATCGTCCAGGCATTCAGTGAGCGTCTTTACATGCCTGGTCAAACACCGTGCACTCGCCAATTGATAAAAAGAAGATTGGGCCGAGCATTGCAGCCCAGACATCGCATTCCAACCATCGCATCCCTGCACCCCCCAAACCCCCTGGAAGGACCCTCGCAGTTACATGTTAGCAAATGCTGCTAGTGCCCTTTACACCACAGGATATGCCGGGTGCCTTTACACCACATTGGCAATACCACCAGCTGTTGCGGGCTGCCCTGTGAGGATGTTGAAGAATGACCCCTGGTCTTGGCCCTCATCAATAAAGAGGTTGTCAGGCTCACGGAACGCGCCATGCGCCAGGATGACTGCTAAGCTGAAGCTCAGTGCCGAGAAAAACACAGTGCCCACACTGCGGTGCAGCAGCAGCGAGCGTGGGGGACCGCCTAATGCACACATGAGACATGAGACGTTGGCATGGAAGTGGCCAAGCAAACAGGCATTACTGCACGGCATGCATTCTGCACCCCTGGGGCTGCCTGCTGCGCACCTCGTCAGGAAGAAGATAGTGATGAAGGAGATCGCAGACATACCGAGCACCTTTTCACGCTCACTGTGTAGGGAAAGGTGTGGAAAAGCAGGCGCAGCGGGTGTCAACAGTTTGCCAATGGTGTGCAGGTAGTAGGACAGCTGGCCTGTCCATACAGATCTCAGGCAGGTGCAGCTGCACATCTTCAGATCTTCAACGGATCATGCGCCATGCTGCCCATGCCCTTGCTCTTGAGCACAGCTGACATGCCTCAAGTATGGCATGCTGCTGCACTTGGGCGCATAACGTCACTTCACCTGAGCTGTCGGCCGCTGATCACTACAGGTGTGGTGCGGATGAACAGAAGGTAGATCCATGAGGCCAGCAGCAGGCCCAGCACAAACAGGGATGAAGGGTGCATGACGAAGGTGACCACGCATGTTGTGAGCACAACCATTAAGTAGTTGACCCTGAAGTAGGCGGTGTTCTTCTTGATGCGGCCCAACGCCTGCATGGCATGGATTCGCCGTAAGTTAGCTGGGGCCCACGCGTGCATGCTGCGCTGGGATGATCTGGGCACCTAGGTATCCGTCAGCTTTACCTCAGTCAAGTTAGCTGGCTTGGAGAGCGTGTTACGGTCCAGCACTTCCGCCCATGGCTTTTGCTGCAATAATCATGAGCGAAGTAGCAGCTGGTGAGCTGAGGGGAGCCAAGACGCAGGTGCCAACAAACGTTTGCATTTAGAATCTTCGCAGACCTGCTTGAACACAGTGCTCCCATACTCTTTCAGGCGCCCAACAATGGCTTGCAGGGCACCAGGCACAGCTGGGGCGCTAGCTGCGCTGGATAGCGATGTGGGTGCCGGTGCAGGAGCAGGGGCTGACATCTTGCGTACTGACTCCTGACCAGAACTCAGGTGTCCTCAAAACTTTCAGCGTGTGGTCAAAGTACGTGCAACACTTAACGACACAGCAATTGAAACAAACAAGATAAAGATACACGCAACTTGCAAACACATCTTCGTCTGGGACCGCAGCACCCCACATCTCATACTTTGGTCCGACCGAATTCCTGGAGTTGCTACTGCTTCCGTGCAGCAGTGCGGTGCGGAGATGCGCAATGCCATGCTGTGCTGTGCGACCATGGCGCACATTACATTAGCGCGCGTTCGCATGTAGATACACACGTCAGTTTGCCACAGCCCTGCCGCCATTTGCGCACCCCAACTGACTGAGCGCAGAGCGACAGGACACCCAGGCACACAAAACATGACAAATACTGTACATCACCGTCAACAGTTGTGTCCTAAAACTTTGCACGCCCCACGCAGATGACGGTCAAAGTCTAAAGCTCCAGCTAGCGTGTCTGTACACCGTCTTGCCAGTGAACATGCCCCATCTGCTGTACACACCCTGCACCCCTTGACACCCACATGCCCGTTGTCCAAAACCCGTCTATAATGACCAGTTCCAAGCCACAAGAGAGCGTGCAAAGCCGCACGATAGTTAGGTTGCCCTCCAATAGCCCAGCTGTGCTGGGAATGGAACTAAAAATGGGCAAGACAGGCAGGCTGCAAGAGGGGGGAGCAATTCATTGATACCGCACAACTCGCACAACACCTGTTGTGGCGCTCAGTGCGGCCATCGAGGAGGACAACTAAAGGGGCAACCTGCAATCTCCATGCAGCCAAGCTACACAGCTAAACCCAGCCATCACTCTTGCACACTTGCTGTGTGCCAACAACGTCTCAGTGCTCAGTGCTCGTTCGGGCCGCCGCCGTCCTTGCGCAGCTTCCGGTCTTTGCGCTGCGTCTCCTCAAGGATGTGCTTCCACTCCTGGGCCTGCACCTGGTCACCCTGCGCACCGTGACAAGCCCAGTCCAAAAGTAGGAGCCTGGTCAGCAGCAGTCCCCCAAGCAGCAGCTCAACACGCTGGCGCACGCAGCAAACAGCCACGTGACAGTGCAATCTCCACAGCCTGTGCCGCGCACCTCGCGCAGGTACACCACGTCCTTGCGGTTACGTGCATCACTCTCCAGCGGGTCTTCTGCCGGCTGGCATGGGTATAGTGTGCTGTGCTTGATGTCCCAGACGCGCGTCGTCTTGCCCTGCAGAAGCAAGAGAAACGTAATGCGGCTTATGTTATGCACATAAAAGAAGCGCTGACAAGAGCAATGCGTGAGCAAACAGCAGCTGGTTGTGTTCATGCAGGTGCATCGTTGCATGCACAACCGCCTTATGACCCGATTCATGCAATGCCTGGACCTTCTGATCCCTGCGCTGGGGGAGAGGCAAGGGAACCTCACCTTGTTCACGCCCTTCTCCCAGTCAAGGTGGTGCAGCCAGTTTCCATTGCACGTGTCCAGAACCTGGTCGCCCTTCTTCAGTGTCCCCTTGATCTGCAGGTGGTGAAGACGCGCGCACACACCGTGACAGTGACGAGCCAGGTTTTGTGCCGGTTGGAGACGTGCCCACCGGCATGAGAAATCCAAAAGGTCCTCTGGGCACGATGCCTTTGAGCATGCATGCGGCAGAGCAGGCAAGGACCCAGCGGCTGTAGCAATCTACAGCGGCTCCAGCAATTCACAATGTGCGCACGCACCAGGTCAGGCTTGTAGCCCAGCGACTTCTTGCTGCGAAACCAAGATGAGATATAGCTCTGCTGCGGCTGGGGGTCCACCTCCACATCACACCTGTAGGTTTAAAGACATGCCGCGATGTTGCGGTGTAAGATCACTGCAGCATGCTTGAAAAAAAGGACAACACGCGTGTCACAGAGTTGTCCGCGTGCCGGAGCCCGACTGCAGCATGTTTGGCTGCGCTCTACAGCGGCCACACGCTGTTGTGGTGCAGAGGTGCGCTTCAAATAAAAAAACCTCTGGGAACCTCCCTGGGAACCTCCGTTCCAACAGTAGGCCCGGTGCACTCACGTGATCCCATTCGTCTTGTCCACAAAGTGCATCTCGCCGTGGTATTTGATGGAGCGCTGCCCCCACAGCACACCCTTGACTGTGATACCTGGTAGCTCATACTGGATCGTTGAGCCATCCGCAAACTGCACACAGTTGATGCCCGTCTGCCGCCCCTTCACATGGTTCCCCTTGATGCCTGCCGTCCAGTTGCCATTCCCAAAGAACATGAACTGTAGTGCATGTAGGACGCAAGTGACAGTAGTTAGCTCCTCCTCTGCATGACCAGCATACATTTCATGCGTGCATGGCGATGCCGCTGCGCTCGCAACCTTGGATCATGTGTTGCACGGTGCATGCGGTTTACGTGATGCAGCCACATAAACTCTAATAATTCAATGGTGGGAGTTTGGCTGCGGACACACCTTGCCGCTGGGCTCCACGACCTGCCACGAGGAGATGGGTGGGTGGTGGCTGATCTGCTCGCAGTACACCTCCACTCCATTTGCAAACTTCGACTGGTACGTCTCACCCAGGATGGGGTTGAATGGCTTGTGGAATGACACCTGCCGGCATAGCCCGCTGAGTGCAAATGCCACCACATACTTCATGCGCTCCACAGGGTCTGTGCTGTTGGCTGCGTTGCTAAGCAGGTCCAGGTACTCCTGAAACAGCAGGGCATGCACGGGCGCACAGTTTGCCACAGCCCGCGGGCACGAACTACCAACGAGTGCAGAGTCACTAGTTGCTGGCGACGCGCCAGGGTGCGCGCATGGCTGCGTGCCATGCCGTGTGGCCACAGCAGCGCATGATGCACGCATGATGGGACCCCTGAGTCAACCTGTTCGTTGCGTCCCCATGCACGCTTGCACACCAGCAGCTGCCACCCTCTGGCTGCCAACCCCTCCTTCCTGCTGCTCACCCAGTTGTTTGTCATGCGCTCCAGGAACGAACGAGGCTCAAAGAGACACACTGGTAGCGTAATGCGAGTCAAGTTGATGCCCTCACGGAACATGTTGGAGCCCACACGCTTCAGCCCTGCAGCAGGCGACATGCAGCAGCGGGGCAGCAGCGTTTCCAGCATTGCTACCTCCCCTGCTCCCATACGCATCATGCCTTCACCCACATACGCACTACCAGTAGCTCACCCGGATCTGTGCACGCACTTACATTGCCAAAGCTGCGCCCTTTGCGCCTTGAGGGCTGCCTTGTGCTCCTCGGTATCAAACGAGTAGCCCCCATTTCCGTGCTCCTCCTCCTCTTCATCCTTCTCGTGTTCATCCATCAGCTCGCTCACATCCTCCTGCGAGCCCCAGAAGCAAGCAAGGGTTCTCTGAGCAAAAACAGGCGAGCCACAGCCTTCACATCCACGCGCAGGGACGCTACTACAATTCCCTGCCTACGTTCCTAGGTAGCCTCGAACAGGCGCAAGCCTGCCCCCGGCCGCAAGCATCTGTCTCCGCGCGTGCTCACCACGTGCAGCTTTTGCACGCCCTGGGTCAACTCAGCAGCAGAGTCCGCCTCAGTTTTCCCCATCGTTGCCTCAGGTTTGCACAGACTGTGTCAAGAAGCTGAATTCGTTTGTTGCCCAGCCTAGATATAAATTGCCTAGATATAAACCCAGCGAAAACCAAACACTTCTTTGACGCTTGCAGGAGCAGCTACCTTTAAGTGGCAACAGTCTCTACCCAATTGCTAGCAGATACCCTGTCGACACAGGAACGGCACACAATTGAACCTATATCTAAGGCACAGACTGAAGTAGCACGCTCATCTCAACATTGACCTCTCACTGGCCCGCCACAGGCGCAGTAGCGGTACTGCTGCCTGCCTGCTCCTTTGTCAGCACTCAGGACATGTCGCTCCCATTGTTACAGCTCATAAGGCAAGGGCATGCACCATGTCCGGTGGTGGCTCTTGCACTCCGCAAGTGCATGATGCCCAATCCTCAGCCCAAACCCCCTCAAGTCCGATTGTCCGCGATTGTCCGCATGCTTTGTTTTCCCTGCATCACAGCCAACCCAGCTCCATGTCCAGGGGTTGCGCTTCACTCTGTTTCCGCGTGGCCTTTACTTCACATCTACCAGCTCAACATCAAACTCTAGCGTGGCATTGGGTGGGATGGTGCCCTTCACGCCTGACGAGCCATATGCCAGCTGGGGTGGGCACACCAGGCGGCGCTTGTCGCCCACACGCATGCCCTCGACACCAAGGTCCCAAGCCTGCGGCCGAGTCACACACGCAGGGGCCTCATGAGCGGGTGTGCTCTGCGGATCGATCACTGATGGACTGCCACAACACCACAAGCAATGCAAGTTTGCAACTAACGAGCTTACATACTGCTCACCTTGATTACTTCACCAACGCCCAGCCGGAACGCAAACCCGTTGCTCTTGTCAAACACCTTGCCATTTGACTTGAGCCGGCCCACGTACTTGACGTGCACCTTCTTGCCACGCTTGGCCAGCTTGCCATTGGGGTTGCCCATCGCCACATCCTCAATCTCAAAGCCATTCTCCCACCTGTGATGGGTATCTCAGGCAAAGCCATGATTTGATGAAGCAAGTTTAGATGCAGGGACCAGTGCAGGCGCATGACGTATCCTAGGAGTCCACACCAGATGCGTCCAGACCAGATCACAGCTACTTCTGCCTGCCTGCCGTGCACATGATGGGCACTGCATGTTTGTGGACTTCGACGGTGACAGCTGGTGCAGGACGGACACACTTCCACGACATGTTGCCACATGAAGCCTTTCTTGCAAGCTCACAAACCCGCCGCGGGCACGTGCTACTCGAGCATCCGCCCTACCTGCGGACATTCTTCTTGCCGCTCTTGACCTCGCCCGCCTTGCCCTCAGTCCCCTTCTCGTCCTGCTTGGGTGTCTTCTGCTCCTGCTGCTTAGGCGTCTGCGCCGCCTGCTTCTGCTGCTGCTGCTTCTGCTCAGGCTTAGGGGTCTCCGTTGCCTGCTTCTTGGCTGGCTGCTGCTGCTGCATGGCCTGCTCAGCAGGACGCTTGTTGCCTGCTGCCTGCTGCTGCTTCTGTGGCTGCTGCTTCTCTGGCTCCTGCTTGCCCTGCATGGCACAAGAGAACCATAGGCAAGGGTAGCCGGTTGATACACCCACAGCGTCAGTGCGTCACGTGTAGGAATTGAGCCAAGGCGCGCAGTGAACGTTGAGAGCCCAGCCACTCTACAAGGCCTCACCTTTTGCTCCTGCTTGCCTGCCTGCTTCTCCTCCTTGACCTCCTCAATCACCACATGTGGCCGCCGCGTCACTCCAGGCTCCGCATCTGTGTTCAACATCCCACACCAGCAATCAAAGCAGCTCAGAATATGCAGCACAGCATGCGAGCGGCAGGTGCAGGCAAAGGCACGCTCCAAGCATGGCACGTGACTATGGCAGGTGCAGGTATGCAACCTGTGCAAACAGCAGGCGACCCACCCTCCTCGTCCTCGTCCTCCTCATCCTCATCCTCCTCATCTGCATCATCATCCATGTCTTCATCGTCGTCCTCATCCTCATCATCATCCTCACCTGCACCAGTGCATGGGGACATGGGGGCGTATCGGCATGCAAACTCAAACGGCACTAGCACCTTCCAGAAGCCACCATGTTGAATTCGGCCGCTGGCAAGCAATGCGCAAGCAGCTGCCCAGAAAGGCAGCAAGCCAGGCAAGAGCTACCCACCATCGGCGATCATTCCCATGGGGTACACGCCTGGGGGCTGCATGTATGTGAAAGGCGCAAGGAAGGTGTCGTGTGCAGGCGTGAGCATGCCATGCACGTTATGCGCAAGCATGCAGGTCCCAAAACGGCTTAGTAGGTTCACAAAGCATGTGGCATACAAAATCTGTGCCGAAACCGCATCACACAGCTGCAGGGCACAAGTGCATGCCTCCTGTCCGGCAGCAGGCCTGATTCAAATGTCTTTGCATGGCTGCGGTGTGGCTGGCGGCTTGCACGCAGCACCTGCCACACTATTGAGCTGGCCAGATACGCAGGTTACGCACCAGTGCCTCATCGTCCTCGTCCTCGCCCAAGTAGTCCTCATCATCCTCATCGTCCTCATCCAGTGCCTCTGTGTGCATGGCATGGCAATGTGAGACGGTGGCACCTGTGCTGCAAGCATGGCATGCTCTGCATGGGCACATCGGACAAAGCCAGCATGTATGTGCAAGCCATGCATGTGATCGCAGCCATTCCCCACTCACTGGCCATCTCATCTGGGGGGCTGAAGTAGCCAGAAAGATGCACCTCCACCCCTTGAGTGCTGCCCGTCAGGGTGAACTCAGCATAACGGTCGAAGAACAGATCCAGGGGCACTGAATCCTGCTTGCCGGCTGCCAGCGTGCAGACGATCACGCTGTCCTCATCATCCTCGCCGTACTTGACCTTCAAGGACACCCGGGTGCCCTCCTTCACCGTTGCAGGCAGTGCGGCCTGGCTCAAGTGCAGGTTCCATTGCTCTGGGGGAGGCACAAATACAGCAGGTTTTCCAGACTTCACGACTAGACCGAAGAACGCCATCCTTGATGGGGGAAGAGCTGTAATCGTGGGTTCAAAGTGGCGTCGCCGATCTGCTGGGGTGCCGCCGGCACGCGACGGCAGGCCTCACCCATCACTGAGAAGGCAGCCGCTGTTGATGTCGATGCTCTCCTTGCCAGTGCGAGTGGTGCTCTAGGATGCATAGACAGCGCTTAATGCGCTGCGGGGACGCCCCGAGCGCAAGCAGTTTCCTTGCGCGGGGCTCGCTTAATCAACAAATAACATACAGCAGGTGTTTCTTTCCACCTGATGCAGCTGCACCAATCAAGTGCGCCCCTCGCTATGGTATTCAGCAACGGTGCACAGCGGCAAAGTCATCCTCGGAGGCGGAAACAGGGTGCGTGATGCTTGCAGCCACGATCTGTTATATATACTTTGATGATCTGACGAACCCTGGTTTGGTGAGCAGGCCGTCGCTCGCTCCAATGTTTAAGTACCCTGGGGAGCACTCGTTCAACCTGTCGGAATACCTGGTCGTGCTTGATAAGCCCATTGGACTGGTGCTGGCCCCAGACCCCGTGACTGGGCAGGTGCGCACGCTGCGCGCACAGCACATGATGTGCGACCCTGCGCAATGGCGTGTCTTGAAGGCTGGCATGACGAGCTGCACAACGCATGACTGCGCATGGGGCGCACGCACGGGCATATCATGTCGCAACACGATAAATGTTACGGCATGCGGTTGGTGCAGCACGAGTGTACAGGTGCCTCAGGGCATGCAGTGGGCATGCAGCGAGCTACAGAAGCCATACAATCTTGGTCTCACTCTGCAGATCGTGGTCCAAAACATTAAAGAGGGGTCTCCCGCAGCGACATGCGGCCTAATCCAAGTTGGGGATGTGGTCAAGATGTGCAGCGCTGTGTTTGGCGAAGACATGTGGCAGGCCATCGATATCCGGCGCATCCGTTGGGCCATCAACAACCGCACCAGCAAGGTTGGGGCATGTGCTGGAGTGGTTGGGTACTTGACGCTGCTGAGTGCTCACGCCTCGTGCATGTTGCAGCGCCGCAATCATGCCATGCGGCACTTTGCCTGCCAACCCCTTCTAATAGCACTCCCATGCATCTCCATGTGTTTCAGCAGTCTCGGCCCACCATCCCACAAGTGCCGCACGGCCCCACCCCACCCCAACCCACACTCACCACCCCACACCCACCACCTCACCCCACCCACCCCGCCTTGCTTCGATCGCAACCCCACTGCCGGACCATATGCAACTCAGACCAAATTTCAACCCGGCCCAAATCCAACATGAACAGGTCAAGCTTGTGCTCGAGCGTGCGCGGCGGCCGGCGGGCGTGCCCACCTGGTACAGCAAGGGGCAGGTTGGGCGCGCAAGCAGCGACCGAGACACGCTGCAGCTGCCAGTCAGCTTCATATCCACATCCACGGACGACTGGTGTGCGGAGATGGCAGCACCAGGTACGGCAGCTGGCTGCTTTGTATTGCAGCTTGGACGGTGTGTGTGTTTGTGGGGCCATCGAGATAAGGGTGCAGGTGTGTATGTCAGCCTGGCATGCAGTGCTGCTATTGCACCGCGCCCTGATGGTAGGGTGCATAGGAGCCGGATGCGGTCCGGCAATGCTGGTGCTGTAGACTCTTGGGGTCATCGCTACAGCCCCGGCCCGTTGCTGAACCCACTGGCTGGCTGCTGCCGGCCCCTGCCCATGTCTCTTGGACAGGCCGCCCCATGTACGTCGCGTTCCACCGCTCTGTCATGGGCACAAGCGCGGTGGCGGCACGCTCGGGGCCATCATATGTTGCACGCGCGGCACGGCTGCAGGTGCGCCATTGTGTACTGCCCCTACCCCAGACGCCCTGCTTGCATGGTGGGGTGACGGTGGCGGCGGGTGCACCCCATTTACCCATGGCCCAAACATGCATGCTCTCATGGACCCGACTGCGTGTGTGTTTCCTTTTTTCATGCATTGAAGCTATCTTGATACAGTAAGTAATCATGTACTTGTTAAGCGCTCAATTTGCTGCGCGGCCTGTTGTGTGCAAGCATCCCAACCATCATTTCTGTGCACTTGGATACTACAACGTACCAGCAAGCTGCTCACTTGCCTCGGCCCCACAGGCGCTGCGTGAGGAGCTATCAGAGGCGCGGCGCGAGCCAGAGATGGATCTCACTGCTGCGTATGCCAAGTACGTGTGCAGCCAAATGCAGGGCAGGCATGAACATCTCACCTCTGCATGAACATGGGCAGGCGGTTTTTCACCTGGCCCTGTTGCAGTGTTTGGACTGCCCTGCCCTGCCTCGCCCTCTAGCTGGCTCACTGGTCCATGGGCCCAATCTGCGGCGCTTTACTGCAGCGGGGCGCTACACTGCATGGTCGTGTACTTGTCTACTTGCTGCAGCCAAGCTCGCTGTTTGCAGCTTGCGCTCCCAGCTGCACCTCTGTGTCATGTGTTCACTTGGCTTGTGGTCCCCTGTTCATCTCTGTGCTGCTGTGTCTGCATGACCCTGCGTGCAGGATCCCAGCTGTCGCGCTGGGTGATGCCGCTGTGGTTATCCCATACGCCACAGCCACGCTCCACAAAGGAGGCACGCCACCCAGCAGCAGCATCGCCATGAAGAACGGCAGCAGCACCAGCAGCAGTAGCGGCGGGGGCAGCGGCAGCGGAGGGGGCCCCCTTGATCGCATCATAGGCAGCATGGGGGCCGGCAGTTCTTCGAGCTCTGGAGCTGCAGGCCAGAACCCAGCGACGCAGCGGCGGGCGCCACGGCGCCCTAAGGAAAAAAAAGTGATCCCGGTGCTGCCCTGGCTGCTGGTCACATCAGGCCGCCTCGACACACGTGACCTCACTCATATTGCGTCCTACCGGGGCCTGGGAGCCCTACTGGAACTGGGGCTGTCAGTAGGGTCTGGTGCATTGGCGGTACGTGGATCAGAGAACGCAGCGGCGTCTTCAGCAAACACAGACCTCCCGACCCCCACACCAGCCACGGGGCCGCCTGGGACTGATTCACGGCTGGGGGGCAACGGCGCCAATGTGCCTGGGGTGGCCTGGGGGCGAGCAAAGGCTCAGGAAGCAGGTGCAGCCCTAGGGGGGCCCGCTGCGTCACCAGCCGCGCCCAATCCACCTGCGCTGGAGGTCCGGCTCCGTTCACTCATCAACGCAGCAGCATCACTGCACCGCCTCGCTGTGCGGTGTGTGCCATAACCAGTGCTGCATCGTGCAGCAACCTGCAGCATGCGCTGTGCTGCGTTTCATGCGCTGCTGGGCTCGAGCTGCTGGACATGCACATGGTGCTGCAGTGCTTGACGTGCAGTGACCAGCCCTCATGGCACCGTTGGGCTGCATGGCCAATGCGCACCCTCGTGATTGCACACCCAGTCTTTGAACTACATCTCCGTACTATCAAACCCAAAAACCAGCTATGAAACCATGGACACGAGGACATCGGTTGAGACTGCCAGCAATGCCGAAGGCTATCTCACACTCAACCCCACCCCACCCCTTGTCCCTGTAGGCGGCTGCATGGCTCGCTACACCACGCGTCACCAGATGCGTGCACTGTGCTGCTGCACTGCGAGGAGGGCATGGATGCAGAGGTGGCATGCTTGCTGGCGGGCTGGCTGCACTGGTTCAACCGCATGCCATTGCAGGTGCGCTGGGGCTGCGCCTTACTGTTGGTGGGCATGGTTTGTGCTCCATTTCTGTGACAGTGATCAAATAGCTTGGTAAGCTTGGGCCGAGCGGCAGTGCATTCTGCACAGTGCACAGCCCAAATGGCAGGGGTTCCCAACCGTTCTCTTGTTGACGTGGCTGCACACTGCCCTGAGCACACCAGGCCCTCCATGACCAGCAGATTGTGTGCATCACTTCCAAAACCTTTTCCCCCGTGGCGCACGCGCACGCGCCAGCACACTGTGGCATGAATGCACCCAAGCATGTATCACGTGATTGTGTGGCATGCAGCAGCACACCATTAATCACGCAACATATGCTGTGTTGCCCATGCAGGAGGCCATCTTGAGTGCAGAGATCGCGATGGGTTGCTCCATTGAGCAGGGAGTCCTGGAGGCAGCAACTGAAGCGCTGGTGACGGCAGCGGAGGAGCGCAACAACCAGGTGGGGGCGCTGTGTGGGCTGCTGGTGCGAGGGCTCGGAGGCTGCACAATCTGCACATGGTCCAGCACTGTGTGTAGCCACCGCGCAGCAGTGCTGTCAATCATGTCATTCATGTGATCAGCGGTGTTCGATGTGTGCGTGGAAATGGCTGGCAGGGACAGGCATGAAGCAGAATCCGTTGTGTGTGCACATGACACACTGGCAGAGACAGGCATGAAGCAGATGCAAGGACGCCGTGGTATGACATGAAGTGCTCGGTGCTGTGTGCGCCTGCCTGCGGCTGGCCGGGTGGGGCCATGTGCGTACGCAGGTTGTGCTCACATGGAAGTACGGGGGTCTGAGCGCGTTCGTGGCAGGGGACGTGGTTGGCAGTTGGGCCAACCGCATCCCCCTCATGCGGTGCAAGAACCCGCTGGGCTGCAAGGTGGGCGCTGGGGCTGGTGTGGGTGACCCGCCCATGTGGTGGTTGGTGCATAGACTGCATACTGATCTGGGCTGCTCATCCGACTGCCACCATCCACCAAGCCTTTAGCAAAAGGATGACTTCAAGGACCACTGCTTGGCTCATTGTTGGCTCTTGTCCCTTACTTGCTTGAGCGTACCAAGATGACAATTAGGCACCTGGTGTGGCGGCTGTGGCTGCAGGGTGCGACAGCGCGGGGCAACTTTTTCCTGGAGATCTCAGGGTTACGGCCAGGGCTGTACTACTACAAGTACATCGTGGACGGCACATGGGCAGTCGACCCCACGGCGCCAAAGGTACCAGACCTCACCTGCCGCCGTTGCTGCTATTGCTGTTGTGTACCTGCGTAGCGCCCCATGCTGCCTCACATGCCGCCCATGCGTCACCTACCCTGGCTGGACTTTCAGTGGATGGGTGTGGGATGGGTCGGGGAAGGACGCAGTGCAACATGAGTATTTGACGTGTCTCCCTGCCCTCGAACCGCAATTGGGATGGGTGCAATGCAACATGACACGTCCTGCTGCCCTGAAAACCCCGTCGGCCTGCACTGTGCTGCTGCCCTCGGACCTTCAGGTGCTAGATGCCAGCGGCAACTGGAACAATGTGGTGGAGGTGCACGAGCGACCACCAATTGTCACGTCACGCGAGCGACTGGCCATGGCGCGCTGGCAGGCGATGCACATGGCGCTGGCAACCAAGCTTGGGCTGCGTCCGGCTTGAGGGGGGCCCTAGCTTGGCTTACCTTGGGAGTAGGTTGTGCGGTTTGGTAGTGAGATCTGCAGAAAAGAGCACCGCCTTGATGGGTGCACATGGGTGCCTGCTTGGCTGCTTGTGGAGGACTGCCCAGGCAGCTGCCTAGGCTGGGCTCGTTCCGCTGGCTTGGCTTGCCGAGAACAGTATCGCATCACAGTGCTCAGACCCGGGACAGGGCATCAGCTGTGACCCAGGCCTTGAGTTGTGAGGTGCGATGGTGTGATGGTGTGATGCGGCACGTGATCCAACGGCATGTCCAAATGCCAGGCAGTCAGGGGCTGGCTGCTGGTGGCAGGTGGGCATTTGCTGCGCTCATGTTAACGACACCAATCCAAGCCTGTCCCTCGACTATCCTAGCTGCAAGAGTGTGGTTCAGTGTGCGCATGTGGGGAGCTGGATCTGGACCACAGGACAAAGATAGGCGACACCTGTCGGCTACACCGAGAAGCTACACTGTGATTGCTGATGGGTGGCTTGTGGATGCGTGCCCGCCCAACTGGTACCCCAACGTGTGCGTGAACTCGTTCGTGAGATGTCTGCTGAATGTACATGTTGGTCTGTGGTGACTTTCAACACATTTCATTGCACGATATTCCCAATCTAACGCCCTGCATCATGCTGTGTGAGGCTTTGCCGGTTGGGTGGCTAATGGCCATTGCCATGCCCAGCTGTTGGCGTGTTGCTTTTTGCAGAACAACGAGCTTTCAATACACATCCTGCACTGCGCACTGTATGGTAGGATGTGCGCGCATTTCGCCATCGTGCTCCTGCTGCTGGTGTTACAATGGCACTGAGGGCCAACAGTCAGGCACAGGTCGGCCTTGATGCATGGGGCCCATGTGCTGGCCTGTACAGACCATCCAGTCCCCAGAACTCTCGGTTGTAACCTCTGACGTAATACTTGACATGATTCCGGCGGCAACCTCTCTTGTGTGTGTCTCAGTGCTGGTCTTCCAAACGCTTGTGCATCAATCTCCGCATGTCCTGACCCAGCAGCAGCACCAGGAAATTGTCGGCGGCTGACTCGCTGAAACCTGTTGACTGGTACAGCTGCGTGGCTGGCTTGTCCTTGAATCGCAGGTGTAGGTAAAGATCTTGCTCACCGCCCAGCCGCACTGTTGCGCACAACGTACATTGAGACGCACAAATCAGCGCGCACATTGTACATCAAGAGGCACATCAACTCCTGGAGAGTCGAGGAGCAGGGTCAGTCTGAGGCAAGCTGAAAACACATGAGCATCGTCATCCAGTTGTTGCTAAAGCCAGCACGACATGGGACCCGTTGTGGCTGGTAAGGAACGAGCAAGGGCTGCACACACGTGTATGGTACATGCCATACATCCGCGCGGTGCACATGCATAGATACATCCTAGAACAGTGCCAGGACGGCAGGAATCAGCAACACAAGGAGCATCGACGTCTATCATGCTGATGGCCACACCCACCAACATCCTCCACTGCTTGCATCAGCAGCTTGCCCACGCCTCGGCGCTGCCACTGGGGCCCAACTGCCATGTTGCACAAGTACGCACTGTGCGGCACACCAGCAGCACATGGTATGGCAAGGGTACATCACTGAACAGTAATAGTAATACCAGGCCTAATAACACGGCATATGAAGGATATGTCTGCATGGTACGTCAGTTGTGCGGTAGTTCTGTAATGTTGAGGAGCCCAGCACCAGCACCTGCCGCTGGCAGTGCAGGTGCTCCCATGTGCAGAATCAGAAAATCAGTCTAGATATGCATGAGTGAGGGATGTGCCGGAAGCAAAGTGTGATGCAGTCTTCAAAGGCCATCACTGTACCATTTTCTGGGTGGGTTAAGCGTGAGGTATGTGCTGTGTGTCTCTCGATCAAAGGAGACTTCTGCAGTGCCGACCAGTGCCTGCTTGACGCTGCCTGTACTGCTCATGGCAGCGCTGGATGTACTGCTGCTACTGCTGCTACTGCTTGCTTCGTCGTCGCTGGTGCTGCTGTGGGAGTTGTCAGGGTATATGACGGCTGTGAGCACGATGGCTTGTGGGATGAGCCCCTTGTGCTCTTCCAAATATGTGGATATCTGGCGCCGCAAGAACTTGGCGTAGCTTGCATATGGCGACCCCTTGGCCTCCACAAATGCCTCTGTTAGCAGGTCTGCTGTTTGTTGCAGCCAGCTCACCCTGTGGAGGTAAGCCGGGGTCATGTGATGCAAGTCTTTGATCCGGTGGGTAAGAGTCCTAGCCTCGCACGCAAATGTGAGTGCATCCCAGCTGTGTTGATGTATGCAATGCGTGCGTAATGTGTGTAAAGCTGGGTGCAATCTTTTGCCTGGCTGGCAGATGGCTGGACCCGTGCCGCGGCACGTACCGCAAGGGTTCTATCACAAGCATAGCGCCACCAGGGAACTCAGGCCATGAGACTGGTGTTTGTAGCTTGAAATTGGCTAGGGCTTGAGCTCGCATCTGCATGATCAATGACAGCAGTGAACAGGTGTTGGTTCTGACAATCTGCGGGCAATGCTTACAGCTGCAAGCCAGGCCTTGCATGCTGTGGTGTGGGTGGATGCTCCGGCATGCATGTTGCTAACTTGAAATGTGCACAACCAGGGAGCATGATCCCAGAAGCCACATCCACCCTCCATCTCCATGTGTTGCACGCTCATGTGGTGCACCTGTCTTTCTGTGAGGACTGGTGGTGCAGGTGCCTCATCCACGTTAACGCTCCTAAATGTGCGTAAGAGCCGCGGCCTCTTTGGATGCGTGCTTCTGACCGAATCCGAGCGTGCTGTCGGCAATGAATGGTGTCTGAAGCACGCAGGTAGAGGAGCTGCCTTCATGGTGCAACAGATCTCTCAAGCAAGGCGTTTTATTTTTCAGGATTTGATGCATGCGTTTGGCAGTAGCATCACAGGTAGGTTGTAGTGCCTTGGCGCGCAGTGATGTACTTTGAAGACACGGTCCCGCGGCAAGCGTTTCAGTCTCTCAAGCATGTCGAACCGTGGTGCGTTCTGCCGCATTCCGAACCCTGGAACACAGCGCTGACTTTGCACCATTTTTTGCAGGTGGACGCGGGGGCGGCTGGCAAGGGGTGAGTGACGCTGCGCTGACCTCGATGCTGCACTGAAAGAGCATGGAGCGTGTTCTAAACAGCCGGGGTTTTTGCTGCAGGGCGGGAATCGAGGTTACCAAAACCAGAACTACAACGATCGTCGTGGTGGCGGGGGATATCAAGGTGCGGACTGACAGCCATGGCAGATCATGTCGTCTGTGCATGCACTGCCCGCGCCATGCGAACTCAGACCCCTGCTGTGCTAGGTGCATGCGAGAGGCATGTGAGGATTTTCCTTGTTCTTGTTGTGCTCATGCCAGCAGGCAATCGATACGATGCACTGAGCAATGACAGGTGCGGGGAGGCGCACAGGCTGTGCCCTGATTTGCATGCTTTGGCTTCCAGTTCCTTAATGCGCATGTGCTGTCTGTGCTCTCAACGAGAACATCTTATGCACAGCTTGTTGCAGGTGTGCGTGAGCTGCGTGCCTGCTGTGCCTCTTTGAAAGCCGCAACCTGGCGGCCGCTCCTGAAAGCCATAACCCGTTTGCCCCCCTGCCTGTTTGCCACAGGGACACTCAGGGGGGCTGGGACAACAACAGGGGTGGAAACAATTACAACAACAACTACAACAACAACAACTTCAACAACAGCAGCCACCAGGGCAATAACCAGGGCCGCCGCGGGGGGTACGACAACAGGGGGGGCGGTGGGGGTCGTGGGGCCGGTGCTGGCCGGGGCGACGGCCCTCCAGCCAACCCACAAGACACCATCTACCACGATTTTAAGGAGGAACGGCCCAAGTGGTTCCTCAGCTGCTACAGGTGCGGAGCACGGAGCAGGGTTCATGGTTGCAAGCTGGGTGCAGATCCGCAGGCAGGGCTGCTGCAGCACGTGGTTCAAGTGGCTGCCTACAGCTCCCTTTCAATCTCAGCACCTGGGGAGTTCCAGCGCCATCTGCATCGGTAGAGGATTGCGGGTTCAAGGTTGGGGGTGAGCAAGAGGGTATTTGGGGTTGGGGGGAAGTGCGGGGTGCCAGTTGCACGTCAGTTGGCGGACATGCCCAGTGGGCATCAGCAATGACAAACTACCGCATGGTCACCTCACGTGTCACGTCACGCCCTCTGTCGCATAAATCTGGTGCCACAAGACTACACAACGTGTGTGCGCCTTGGTACCTGACATGCATGGAATCGGCTTGCTTGCATGTGCAGCCACGACAAGGGCGAGCAGAATGACCTACGTGGGGACGTGAGCTTCGAGGAGGCCCGGTGGGCAACCTACACGGACAAGGCAGGCGGCAAGTCAGACATGGCGCTGTGCTCAGAATTCACAGGGGCGCTGGCAGCCAAGGAGAAGGAGATGGAGGCCCTGCTGCGGGTGAGAGACAGAGGGCTTGGGTTCATTTGTGTGCTGGCTGGCTGACTGGCTGGCTGGCTGTCCACTGGCTGGCTTGTTGGCTGGCTGGCTGGCTGGCTGGCTGGCTGGCTGGCTGGCTGGCTGGCTGGATGGTGATTTGCTGGTGTTGCTTGCTTTCTTGGGTTTGTTTGTGTGTTCGTGCTTGCTTGCTGGGGGCTGGGAGGTGAGCACACGGTGGGTCGTGTGCATGGCAAACCCGGTTGACCCGCATATGCTTGATAAGAGCATGACATTGATACCATTCCTGTTGATACCATTCCTGGGCATGCATGCGTGCAGATGGCGCGTGGGCGGCAGCGGCTGCCGTCTAGTGGGGGGCCTCCAGTGCAGGAACACCACCCATGGCTCGCACAGTTCCTAGGCGGCCCTGCTCACCCATCACCCTTTGGGCAGGGCGGTGCCTTTGGTGCTATACCACCCCCACCGTTTGGGCAGCCAGCTCAGCCACCAACACCCTTTGGGCAGCCATCGGCACCAGCCCCGGGCCCATTTGGGCAACCTACTGCACCGGCCCAGCGAGCGCCAAACCCCTTTGGAACCGCCCCAGGAGGCGGGGCTCCTTTTGGAGCACCAGCAGCACCCAGCCCGTTTGGCCAGCCATCCCCAGCACCCAGCCCGTTTGGTCAGCCAGCCGCCGCGCCCAGCCCATTTGGCCAGCCAGCCGCAGCATCTACCCCATCTCCTTTTGGGCAGTCAGCAGCAGCACCTGCAGGTGGCATGTTGTTTGGCAAGCCAGTTGGAGGGGCACCCTCTCCCTTTGGTCAGCCTGCGCAACCGTTTGGCCAGCTCGCTGCACCGGTAGGTGGTGCATGCTGGGTGGCGGTGCTTTCACCACCGACTTGCTGCAACACCAAGCGTGCACGGTGTTTGCAATCCGCCCCAAAAGCAGCCCTTCCTCTGTGGTGTGTGTGATCTATGGATTGGAAAGGGATTTGCAGGCTACCAACCGTAGCTCATTTGTGGCATTTGTACATTTGCGTGGCACGCCCCTGCGAGTACAGGTGCTGGCATGGCATCTGTCAATCAACTAGTTGAAAACGGATCAGCTGACGATTTAGTGGCTACCGTATAATGATGTGTGTGCACGGTGCAGGCGGGCCCCTTTGGCGGGGGGTCATCACCATCAGCTGGAGGGCTGTTTGGTCAGCCGGCCACCTCAGCCAACCTGTTCAGTGCACCGGCAGCGCCTGCGGCACCAGCTGGCTTCGGGCAGCCGCAGGGCATGAACGCACCTGGCCCTTCCATCTTCTCACCGCCAGCTGCACCGGTGCGTACATCGTTGTGCACGTTTTTTCATTGTGTACGTTTTCAGCTGTCGGGGGTGGGGCGCCTCCCGGCGACGCCTGCCTGTCTGTCACCGCCAAGGCTTAATTTGCTCCCGCCCATGCTGGATCCTGGTCACTGCCCTGGTGAAATCCCTTTTGAAATGCCTTGTACAACGGCGCGCATCTGCCACTGCTCTCATGGTGCACGTGCACAAACCTGGTTTGCCGACCATCTCCACTGTGTGCAGCCTCCTGCCGGTCAAGTCGGACAGCCTGCAGCAGGGGCAGTTGCAGGTGGGGGTGCAAGCGACTACTCATCACCATCATTCGTGCGTGGCAAGGTGCGTACGCATCCACTCCGCAGTTGCACGATTGGGACTGCTTGGAAACAATTGCCTGGGTGAAGGCTGGCTACACTCCCTTCTGGTTGCTCTATCTTTCGCTGTGTAACATTTCACTCTTAATCACACTGGATCTGTTTCTGGCACATGCGCACATCATGATCGCAGATCCCAGATGACCCACCTCCACCCCAGCTGTGTGCCTGACCTGTGGCTCTTGGCCCTTGCCCTGTTGAGGCTATGCTTGCATCATGGAGCGGTACACGGATACGACTACATGCTGTAACAAGTGTGCGGCTCGGCAAGGATGTGTGCCTCAATGTTGAATTACGAAAGTAAATTTACACACTGTTTACTGTTCTGTATACACATCACAGATTACACTCTCATTGTCCTACTACAGCATTCTCCAGCTCATAAAACACAGCTACACAAGGTGTCTGGGACACAGCACAGCTTTGATCACAATGCCCGATCCTCTCTCTCATTTCATTCGAGTCAGTCCAGTCTGTCCAAGGGAAGGCCACAGTCTGTCTGTGCATACATACATGCTCTCGCCATAGCTTATGACTGTCACAGTCGGTGCAGCAGTGTGCTAGAATGCACCAGCAGCTCCCATGTTTCACGATCTCATGAAGAGCTGTGTCAGTCCAGTGATGGCATGGGCGTGCGCACAGGCAGTGGCACTTCCTCATCATTGCCGCTGCCCTCCCCCGCCACCTCCAGACCCTCAAACAGCTCATTGCTGTGCCATGCGCCCTCCCCTTCATCACCCATACCACCATCGCTGCCACGACCAGTGCCACCAGTGCCTGTGTTCACGCCACCCTCATCGCCAGTAGATGCTCGGCGGCTGGTATGGGTGCTAGCCAGCTCCTCACCCTCCTGCTGAGGTGCAGAGACAGACGCGCCGCCGTCACTGCGCACGATCACCGTGCCCTGTGCACTACTGGCTATGGACGCAGCCATCACCAGCCCAGAATTGGATGCACCCATTGCAGCCCCGCTGTCCGCGCCATCTGTCACACCACCACCCACCCCTGCATTCCCACGGCCACCCTGGCTGCCATAAAGGTTCCCGTCACCACCTACACTGCCATATGGCTGTTCATAGCTACTGCGCTGTGACGATGCGTGCATGTCGCCTTCCTGTGCCTGCTGCCCCTGGTGCTGTTGCTGCTGCTCCTGGGTGGCAGCAGCTGCTGTGTCTGCGGCCTGGCCGTTCCCCTGCTCCTGCCGCTGCTGCTGCTCCTCCTCCGCCTCCACCTGGAATCCCCATTGCTGGCCCAAGTGTGACACCTCTGCCATATCAGCCTCCATGCCCGCCCGCAGCGCCACCGTCGCCTCATCAGACACCGCTGCTGCAAGCGCGGCCTGCCGCGCGCGCACCGAGCTCACCAGCACCCGGAACCGTGCTTCGGCCGCGGCCCGTCGCAGTGCTGGCTCATCCGCCCGTAGGGCAGTCAGCTCACGCTCAAGCGCCGCTGTGTTGTCCTGCAGCGCTGCCGCCGCCGCCTGCAGCTCCTGTGCCCTGGCCTGCAGCCCCTCCGCCTCAGCTGCCGCTGCCTTGGCCGCTGCACTCAACCGAGCCGCCTCCTTGAAGTCCTTCTTCGCAGCGGCTGCCTTCTTACCGGCCTCAATTTCCGGCAATGTGCGCAGCACCGCCGCTGCCTGGTCTGCGGCCTGCGCACGCTCTGCCACCAGGTGTGAGTGCCGTGCCCCCAGAGCTTTGAGCTCAGCCTCCCCCTCAGCTAGCCGCTTTAGCAGCTCCTGCACACGGCGCGCGGCCGCCGCCTCTTCCGACCGCAGTGCGCTCTGCCGCTCCTTGACGTCCGCATCTGCCTTGACGCAGCTCAGGATACGTGCCGCAGTCGCATGCATCTGCTCCGCCGCTGCCGCCAGTGACTCGCCCTGCTGGATCAGTGCCTGCCGCTGGGCCTCCAGTGCTGCTGCACGCTCCTTTGCCGCGTCGTGCGCCGCCTCCAGCTGCGCAGCCGCCGCCTCCAGCGCCGCCTCTTGGCCCCCCAGCGCCGCCTGCTCCCCCGCCAGCTTCTCCTTTGAGTTCCTGAACTGGGACGCGAGCGCACGCACGCGCTCGTCCGCGTGCGCCAGCGCCGCCGCGGCCGCACTCAGTGCAGCCTCCCGGTCTGCCAGCTGCGCGCGAAGCTCAGCCACCTCTCGCTCTAGCGCCTCATGTCGGGCCGCCAGCAGCTGCCTCGTCTTGGCCACGGGGCCTGTGGCTTCGCGCACATTTGCGTCCACGTCCTCCAGCGAAGCAGCCAGCTGCACCTTGCGTGCAGCCAGGGCCGCGCGGCCATTCTCAATCGCAGTGCTGCGCTGTGCATACGCTGCCTCGGCCGCGGCGCCCTCCTTAGCAGCCTGCCCTGCCAGCATCTCCATCAGCTGCGCGTGGCTGGTCTGAAGCCGCGACAAGTACCGGGCCGCCACCTCGCATGCCTCTGCCTGCTTTGACACCAGCAGACTCCTGCGTTCAGCCAGTCCGGCGGCGTGCGCGTCCACCTGCTGTATCCCAGCCTGTAGCGTGTCGCACTGCTGCACCGCTGCAGACAGCTGCACGTCCAGCGCAGCCGCCCCCTCAAAGTCCTCAGCCTCCACCAGCGATGCTTGCTGCTGCTCCATCTGTGCAATGGTGCCCTGCAGGTGGGACACCTGCTCCAGTGCTGCGCGTTTACGGCTGCGGGCAACGACAGCCACCCACAACAACAGCCAAGAGACCGTCAGCGGACACACAGTTCCATTGCTATGATGTTCACATGATCACTTCAATGTTCACATGATTAATGATCCAGCTGTTCGCGAGCAGCACATGACGGCAACCATGCACGCATGGCTATGCATAGCAGCAGACAGCTGCCCCATCACACTGTACCTGATAAGTGTCTGCTCCTGTTGCTGCGCCTGCTGGATGACCGCCCCAAACTGCTGCACCAGCTGTGCGGCAGCCACAGTGGCGGCTTGCTGGCAGACAGGAATGGTGCCTGACAAGTTGTTGAGGTACATCTCCAGATCTTGGATGGGGTTGTTGCTGGTCACAGCAAATGCAGCCACCTGTTGCTGGCCCTGCTGTTGAGGGGTACCTGGCTGTTGCTGAGCAGGTGGTGCACCCTGTACCGACATCCCTGGCCCATTGGCTGGCTTTACGGGGCTCTGGAATGCTGTCCGTTGCTGTGCTGCAGCAGTAGCAGCGGATGCTTGCGCTGCAGCACGTGCAGCTGCAGGTGATGCATGCGATATGGCTGCCTGTGATGCCGCAGCTTGTGCAGCGGCAGCCTGCTGCGCCGCGGCCTGCTGTGTTGCCGCCTGCTGAGCTACAGCTTGCTGTGCCGCTGCCTGAGCAGCCGCAGCTTGTTGCACTGCAGCCTGCTGTGCCGCTGCTTGCTGTGCTGCTGCCTGCTGTGCTGCAGCTTGTTGTGCCACAGCTGCCTGCCTTTGTGCTGCCATCTGGGCATCCAGGTATGCCTGCCTGTTGGCAACTAGGGCCTGTGCACGTGCCTGGATGACGTCCCTGTGTGAAGTGCTAGTCGCCTCTGTTGGCAGCTGCTGGCTTGCGTGCGCTGCAGGTGCTGCTGTTGCGACTGGAGGCGAAGGAGCCTGCTGCTGGGGTGCTGGCTGCTGCTGCACCAGCTGCTGCTGTACTGGCTGCTGTTGGCTGTGCACACGTGCCAGATACTGAGGCCCTGGCATAGGCTGCCCTGGGATGACTGGGCTCTGCACTGGCTCATCAGACGCCTCGTCCTCCTGGATGCCATACCCAACCTGCAGTACAAGCAGATGTGGCGCACACAATGCACACGTGAGTTGTTTGAGCAAAATGCATGGTAGGCAATGCCCTCCTACTCAATGTCTGCAGTTGAAGCTCCAGGGTATCAAGTAATGGTATAAGATATCACATGATGTGATGCCTGCATGCCCACAAGTTCGCGGGCGCCCACCTTGATGCCACGTGTCTTCTTCTTGATCTGTTTCTTGTGCCCCAAATCATCCACAGCCACACCAGCCTGTGCCGCGGCCGCAGCAACCGCAGCCGCTGTCATGCTGGCCGACCACGTCCCCGACCGAGTGTGCTTGTGAAAGCCCTGTGGGCCTGCTGCAGTTGATTCTGAGCCAATTGATGTGGTGTCCAGCGCGGGCTCATCCTGCATGGCTGCCCCTGCTCGGCTGTTCACAGAGGACACCCGAGACATAGACATGGCTGTGGAGTTGGCCTGTGACATCTGGGGCGGTGGGCTGGCCGAAGCCATCCGCTGGTTCGCCGCCCACTGTGCGGCTTGCTGCATGATCGAGGCTGTTGTGGGCGCGCTGACGCCTGCTACCCCAGTGCTGTAAGTGAACCCTTGGCGCAGGGCAGCAGGTGACAGACCTGTGCCCTGAGAACCGCCTGTGGAAGGGGCAGCGGCTGAGGTCCCACCAAATGACATACCGTCCTTCAAGGTAGATGCAGCAGGGCCCGGCGCAGAGGATGCAGCTGCGTTGGCACCTGAGCCCACCGCATCTGCGACACTCAGACCACTGCATGGCACGTGCGGAGTACGGGCCAGCACATCAGCAGTTGGCATTGGGCCCGATAATTTGTGCAGGCCTCTTTGACATGCCATGGACGGCCTGGTGTGCGATGCGGCATTGTATCATCAAGCAGAGCAGGCCATGGCGCACCTGAACATGTCAGCTTCCCCGCCAGAGTGGGCTGGCTGCAATGACGATGCGCTGGCTGCAGGCAGCTGCTGGGCGGAGGTCTGAACTTGCTGTTGCTGCTGCTGTTGCTGCATGTGTTGGTGGTGCACCGCGGGCATGATAGACGCCCCCAGTGCCACACGAGGGTCAGCCTGCTGAGGCCCTGGCCGGATTGGAGTGGGCTGAGCTGACCCCGCCATAGCCATTGGCCGAGCGGGCGCGCTGTTGGGCGGCTGTGAAAGCCCCATGGGAGCAGGTGTACGCATGCCAGGCTGCGCTCCTGTGTGCAGCGGCTGTGTGAAGCTGCCGCCAGGCCCCGAGTACCCCGGCGGCATGCGGCCGCCCCCAGACATGCTGGCTGCTTGGTACGCAGGTGGTATGAACTGCCCAGCTCCAGGGTAGCTTTGTGGCACGCCCATGCCTTGCATGTGGGCCTGGTGGAAAGGTGGCCGGCCTTGCTGCCCAGCCATAGGCTGACCCACAGAGCCCGTGCTCGTGGACGGCCGTTGCAGATTGGGGCGGCTGGGGGTAGATAGGTAGACGGAAGGAATGTTCCCAAAATGCTGCGGCTGCTGCGGCCCCATGGGACGATGCGGGTGTGGCTGCCCTTGCCCGAACGACCCCTTGCGCACATACGTCAGGTGGGGCTGGGGAGGACCAGGGAGACCTACAGTGTTTAGGCCAGGGAACGCCAGTGTCAGCCACGCTTTGTATGTCAGCCTGTGGCTCATCGCAGGCGACGACACGATGCATGCGGGAACGCCTAACAAGCACCAGAGCTGTGTGAGATGTGACCCAACCTTACCTGCTGGCCCGCCTGCTCCACTGGTCCGTCGGCTTCCTGGAGGGGCTTGTCCTGCACCAGCGCTGCTCAGAATGCGGGCTGTCTGGCCACGCACCTCCTCCTCCAACTCGGTCAGTTGGCTGCGCGCAAATGTCAAAACGAGCATGTCGTACGCGTCAGTGCCGCGCACAGCTCGAGGCAGCATGCATCGTGCATGTCCTGCATCGTGCGCGCTGGACGGATTTCAGCACACACTGCTACAGTGCCGTGCGCTGCGCAACGAGAGCGCACTCACAATCGCCAGATCTCCTGGTCGTTGGGTGCCATGCTGTTGATGGCGTCCTTGAGTTGTTGCACTGCACGCGTGCACCAGCCGCACCCATGCTCACTTGCATGGTTTGGACGAAGCATGTCCACAGTTACTTGCGTGGAGAGAACACAGGTGAGGGTAGCTGTGCTGCCCTGTTGTGCACCAACCCGCCTGTTTTCTGCCGTCCAGCTTCTTGCAGCTGGGCACGTGCATGCATGGCGCATGCGGCTATGCAAGTGGACCCACCAAGTCTCTGTGCGTCGTTCACAAGCGGGAACGCATTCATATCATTAGGAGGCAGGCCCCGCAGGCGTTGCAGCTCATCCTGGCAATTGGACAGCAGGTCCAACACTGTACGTGGCCTCTGCGATGAGTTCTGCCGAGGCAGAACCCTCCCATTGGCCACCTGCTGCGCCAATTGGGCTTGATGTGCCTGTTGTGCAAGCGCAGACTGCCTTTTCAGCTCCGCCTCACGCTTGGCTGCTTCCGCCTCGCGCTTCTTGCGTGTAAATGGATTCTGGAGCGGCGGCATTCCGTCAATAAAGTTGCGAACTGGGCCCATCCTACTAAACTCTAGTACCCAGCTGGTTCAGCACCATCTTGCCAGGTCCGTAGCGCGCCTGTTGACTTCAGGTCTCTTAAATAGGAGTTTAAGCAGTGGTAGTTTCGGATTGGACGGTCCTGTGCTAGGTCAACCTGGATCGTCAACGTTCCCTTCCACATTTTGTCCTCATGATTGTGTTCCCATAGAAATCCCAATGCCCCTTTCCCCATCAGTGCCATTCCATCAAATTCGGTGCATCACACACCTGGGTCCTTCCTACTAGATTGCGCTTATGACGCAGCTGACTTCAGCTCAGCGGCATCACGACTGCTCTTGCTGGCCTGGGCGATGATGGGCACCCTTGCACAACATGTTTGTTAGACCTCCTGCATGGCTCGGAATCAGATGGATGTTGCATAGGTTGGGCCTTATCTGCGCTCTTTTGCGTTCAATCCATAATTGCGCCATTAGAGTCCTGCTAGCTTGCATCATGGCAGGAACGCCTTAAAGGGAGGTCGCCATCACAAGTCTCAGCTCACGGCGCAATGTTTTGCTCTGCTGCTGTGGCTTTTAGGGCTCTGGCCCTGGTGCATACATGTAAGACAGTAAATGCGGGAACTGACCCCACATGCACCCATTGCCAGGCTAAGCAATAAGCACTCTGTGTCGCAGCCGGCAGCGTGAATTCAACAGCAACCAAGCAGGCAACCAAGGTGCAAATTGCCATTGCTTCATTGCCCAACCACTGTTGCTCAATGAAGCTGAGACCCAGTCAGGGGGTGGTGGACATTGAGCAAACAAGCTGGCTTCATCAGTGCTGCTTGCTTGCGTGTTGCAGGGTGGGCACCCTGCCCATGTTTGACCACATGGACATCTTGTGACTGGTCTCAGCCAAGTTTTTCATACAGCTCATCGAGTCATATAGCTCATACAGGTCCCAGAATAGTCGCAATGCGCACACACCAATGCGGCGTGCGGGATGCTTGCGACCCGTGCAGGCGGCACGCAGCAGCAGCGCACCCAGCTGATGTACTACAAGGTTCATACACACAACCATGATGAAGGACAATGGAGAACACCATGTCCTCCACCATGCACTGTGACAAAGCAGTGACTTCCCACAAGTGAGACTCCCGCATTTCGCAGGGATTTTTCAAGTTATACACGCAAGAAGGAAGGCCGAGGTGCTTCCGTCTGCCAGTGCATCACAGTTCTATCTTTGACAGTGACCTTCATTGTCTTGACGGAGAGGGGCGCGGCGTCAGTGCTGCTTGACACGCCCAGGGGCCCGGGAAGTTGGGTTCTCCTTGGGCACGGATAACCCCAGATCTGAGCTCGAAAGGGTTGTGGGGCAAGATGGCTGATAAACGGCCAATTGAGCTGGCGGATGGGTGGAACTACATGCAGGTATGCAGAGCTGCAGGGGCTGTTTTGGGAGCAGGCCACGTGCATGGTGGCATGGGCACGACCTCCATGTGCTCTTCTCACATGCAGACTGGGATCAACAAGCTCATCCGCCTTCTGGAGGGCGAGCCCGAGGACCAGTTCAATGCAGAACAGTACATGCTCTTGTACACGTGAGTGCGTGCTGTTGAAGGCAAGGCTGGCTGGACGCCTCGGGGAAGTTGATAACGCCGCGTGCTGACATGCATGCTGTGGTGCATGCCCGCAGGACCATCTACAACATGTGTACCCAGAAGCCTCCTCATGACTATTCGGAGCAGCTGTATTCCAAGTATAAGGAGGCCTTCAACATCTACATCAGCGAGAAGGTGTGGAGATAGGGTTGTTTTGGTTTTTGGGGCTCCTGCTAGTGTTTAAAGCGGCTTTCTCGTTGCGCCTGCAGGTGCTGCCCTCGTTGCGCGAGCATCGTGATGAGGTGCTTCTACGGGAGCTGTACAAAAGGTGGAGCAACCACAAGCTGATGGTCCGCTGGCTGTCACGCTTCTTCAACTACCTAGACAGGTGCGTGATGTTGAGTGCGATCAAGGCGAGGTTGGGCCCAGATCTCGACGTTCGTGGGGCTGATCTGTAGCTCTACGACGGTCGCAGGTACTACGTGCTGCGGCACTCGCTGCCACAGCTGAAAGACGTCGGCCTGCTGTGCTTCCGTGGTAAGCAAGCAAGGTTGTGTTGGGGGGAGGCATGTAGGCCGCATGGCACTGCACACAGCATGGTGGTCATAACATGGCCTGATGCCGTAGTTGCCATGGCCGAGCATGTCCAACCTGCAGAGCCTGCCCCTGAATGTACCTGACCCTGGGATGCTGCCGCTGCTGCTGCTGCTTCTGTGCTGCACCATGCAGACCTCGTGTATGTAGACATCAAGAAGAAGGCCAAGGACGCGCTGCTGCGCTTGATTGAGCGCGAGCGCGAGGGTGAGCTCGTGGACCGCACACTCATAAAGAACATCTTGGGCATCTTCATTGAGGTGCGGTACAGCAGTACTGCTGGCTCGGCATGCCAGCACTCAATAGTGGCCGTATGGCCCTGAGCCAGCTCAGCACATGGCGGCTGCCCCCCTGGCAAATGCAGACATGCAGCAGCTGCCCACTCAGTACAGGGCAGCATTGCGCAGTTCAGAGGGCTGCTGCGGCTGCGTACCCATCCAGGAGGGTTTGCGGGACGTAGGGGCCACGTGTGTGGTGGTGCACCACGCGCATGCCATTGGCAACGCACGGTGTCCCACCTTGCGCGGTGTGCTGCATGTGCTGTGCATCCAAAATTGAAACAGGTGTGCTGTGAACCCATGTTCAACCTACGTATGGATTAGGTTTGCTGTGAACCCACATGCACACCTATGTGCTGTGAATACACATTCTAATCAGGTGGGCATGAATGGCATGGAGTGCTACGAGCGCGACTTTGAGGAGTATCTGTTGCAGGACACGGGCTCCTTCTACAAGCGCAAGGTGAGATACATTCCAACTCTGGGGTATGGTTTGTAACAGCACAGCCGCGGGCACCACAGGCCGGGGTTGCAGGTATGCTTGAGGGTGCAGGGCTCGTGAGCAGCTTGATGCCTGGGACCTTGTTGGCTAGCAGTGCTGGGAGATCCACTGGCGTGGTGTGATGAACAATTGCAGTTCCCGGTGGCTCCTATTGAGTTCAAGATGCTCGGTGCTTTCAGGTACTGACCCTGCCATGCGTCACTGTGTGTAAAGAAGTTACTGTGTATGCAGTGTATCACTAAAGGGTTTGCCAGTACTGACGAGCTGAGGTGTATGCTGTACTGTTTGTGCAGGCCGCCACGTGGATTGAGCAGGACTCGTGCCCTGACTACATGCTCAAGGCAGAGGAGAAGCTGAAGCTGGAGGAGGAGCGCGTGGAGAGCTACCTGCACAGTTCAACCAAGGTGCGCGAGGCTTGACTGAGCTTGATCTCGCTTTCGCTTGGGCAAGCGTGCAGCACATCAAGGGCGGCTGAAGCAAAGCCTGCTGGCGCATGCTCTCTGCGCTCAAGGATGAGCTGAGCTGAGCTGAGCGCGGCAGTAGCAGGCGCGGTAGGAGAGTTCAGCAGATACAGCGGCGTGGGGTCTGGGCTGTGAAGGATGGGGAGAGGTACACTGGTGGAAAGCAGGCGACAGATCCCGGCTTAAGACTGCGCGTGGTGTGCATGCGTGACTTGTGCAATGCGTCCCATCACGCGACACTCATCGTGCATGAGATCCAATCGGGGCCCATTTGTCACCTGTCAGCATCAGCTGAACATGCCCCGGTCGCATCCCCATGTACGCCTCTTGCCACGCGGCCCCTGCACCACCATATGAGATAAAATGAGATCCATGAGGTCCATGCAATACATGTGATACATCTTGCATGAGGTGCATGAGATGATACTCATGCACACAGGTCAAGCTGCTGAAGGAGGTGGAGACGGAGGTGCTGTCCAACCACCAGACAGCGCTGCTACAAAAGGAGCACTCTGGCTGTGCTGCGCTATTGCGGGATGACAAGACAGAGGACCTCGCACGCATGTACCGCCTGTTCCAGCGCATCCCCAAGGGCCTGGACCCCGTGGCAGAGCTGTTCAAGCAGCACGTGGAGGGCGAAGGCAACAAGCTGGTCAAGGAGGTGAGCACCAGCTGGACTGGGTTGAGATGCGGAGGGTTTTGAAGATGCCTCGCACTTGTTGGTTCTGGGTTCAGGCATCAGGGCCCAGGGTCTTGTAGGGCAAAGGTTCGTGGCTTGTATGTGTTGCTGGGTGCTCTACAGGCTCACATCGTGCCTGCATGCCACGCGCTGCCATGGGCCGCTGCATCATTGCAGCTTGCCATTGCGTCTTTTCCTCAAGAGGCAAGAGGGGTGGGGGGGGTGCGCAGCCCTTGCCTGGCTGCAGCAGCTGCCGTGGTCCAGTGCGTTGTATGAGCTGACACGCAGCTTCCCCCACCTGGTGATCGCACAGCTTGACCATTTACTGCTCTTTCCGGCTGCTGTTCGCCTGTTGCCGGCTCTTCTTGTCGATCATGTTGCCGACTCTTCTCATCTGTTGGCCGATGAGAGTGGCCGAAATGAGAAGAGCCAGCAAAAGGAGGACAACACATTGTGATCCCGACGGTTTCAGCATACCGAGCGCAGCCAGAGGGACAAGAATCATGCGTGCTATCGGGTCACGTGCATGGCAAGCAGTGCACGTCAATGGCAAGCAGTACAGTTCCATGCGAAGCAGCACGCCCGTTAAACGCATGCATGCAGGTGACGGAGGAGGTGGAGAGCAAGAAGGACAAGGAGGTGGGCAAGGGCCCCAGCAAGGATACCGGATCAGTCGCGGAGCAGCAGTTTGTGCGGTCCGTCATCGAGCTGCACGACAAGTACCTCACATACGTGTCCACGTGCTTCTGCAAGGTGCGAAGCCTTTTTCTGCAAGGGGGCTGAGATGGGGGGTGGCAGAGCCTGGAGGCGTTGGGAGGGGGGTTGGACACATGGCTTGTGGAGGCTCAAGAGCAAGGCTTGTGGGCTCAGTGCCTGGGTGAATCCGCCACCCTGCAAACTCCATGTGCGCGTGACGAACCCGCATGCCCATCTCAAACCTGTGTGCCCCCCGCAGGCGTCCCTCTTCCACAAGTCACTGAAGGAGGCCTTCGAGGCGTTCTGCAACAAGAATGTCGCGGGGTCATCATCAGCCGAGCTCATGGCATCCTTCTGCGACAACCTGCTCAAAAAGGTGGGGGCAGGCTGCAGGGTTGTGGTATGAGCGCAGCGCAGGGCCACGGGCTGGCATGGCTGCACCGCATGTGTGTACAGGGTCAATGCAGGTCTGGGTGGCGCAGGGGCAGGGGCACAGGGAAGGGCGAGGTCCTGGAGCGGGCGGCCGGGGGCATCGCGACCCTGTGTGCCTGGGTGGGGCTGAGTGGGCTTCCTTGGGGCTGCCTGTGAGCAGGTGCAGGCAGGCAGGAGGAGCTCATCAATCTGTGTACTCGTGCAGGGGGGGGGGATTTTGCAATTTTGGACCAGGGCAGGAAATCTTGGGACCCCCCTCTCGGGACCCACCCACCCCCCCAAACCATGGTCCGACTTGAGTTACACTACTGATTTGAGTACCCGGTCAGTAGGTGTATCAGCCTTCCTCAACTTGTCATGTCAGCCGCCAAAGTGCTGAGGAGCTACATGCCTTGACACCATGCGCCACCGTGCCACCATGCGCCCCCATGCGCCGCATACGTCAGCCATGAGGGCTCTGTGCCCGAAATGTAAGGGTGCCGGGGTCAATGAGGTGGTTTTTAGATTCGTTTTGACGAGCTGTACAGAGTGGTATCCTCAGCGCGTTCAAATTCACAGAATTTGATAAGAAAACAAGGAAAATGAGGTCACCCAAAAATCCTGGGACCGCCCCAGGGGACCCCCCCACCCCCCCTCCACCCTGGGTGCACCAAACTGGACCAAAGTTGGTTC
>BDCZ01000025.1:246918-269978 GCA_001662365.1 Chlamydomonas applanata | reverse complement strand
CTCTTTCTCTCCCCCCGGCCAACCTTTCTGACTCTCATGCTCTGTCCTCGTCTCCTTGCCCCACCATGCTGCCTCGCGCCGCGTTGTTGGCCATAAGCTGTGCTTCATATGCACTCACCTGCATGCCGATGGGCTCTGCAGCACAGGCAGAGCCCTAGCTGTCTGCCAAGTGCTCACACGCATCTGTGCGTGCTCATGCTTTCCGGCCTGCAGCCCCATCCTTCAGCGACAGGGAGTGGGCCGCACTCGAGGCGCAGCATGCAGCGGAGCAAGCACAGGCGCGATGAAGTGCATGTATTCGGTATTCTACTCGTTAGCCCTCATGTCAGCGATCACCTCTGCCCTATGCGTGAATTGATGTATGCGTAATGCGGGGTAATGTGGGAATGGAGCAATGGACGATGCAGGTGGGCGCCTGCTCTGGCTTAGCTGAGCTATTATGACTTCGGGCGTGGCGCTGACAGCGCGCTTCTTGCGTGCTTCCACACCCCCAGCCGTGTGCATGTCATTGGCCCCATCACCAGCTACAAGTCCGCCACTCAGGGCATGGGATTGGATGTGCCTGCTGGTCTGCTGACTGTTGTATGTCATGTAGGCGGCACTGATGACCCCTCAGGACAAGGCGTGGGCGGCGCTGCCCCCCATCCCTAGTGGACTGGGCGGTACCAGTAGCCGCCACAGGTGGACCCATGGACTGAGTGGATCGCATGCTTGCCCCAGGGCTACCGTACACTTTGGCATATCTGTAGAATCTGTACCTGTACAGCATTCCTCATGCTGCACACAAGCCACAAACAATATCAACAAAGCCAGTCCTACTGCATGACTTGAGCAAGCTGACTTGTTGCACTCTTGTGCTTGTTACAGCGATTCCCAATAGGTTAGCTGCAGTTCCTTGACCCCCCTGTCGGCTGTGTGCCTAAGTTGCTCCATACGTACGCTGTACTGCCTCAGGTGGCACCAGACCACGTCCCATGTGGAGCTGTACGTGCGGCTGCCACGCCGTGTGCCCTCTCATGAGGTGGGGATGTGGTGCTGCTGTACTTCTGTACTGCTGTACTGCTGTACTGCTGCAATGACCACTCACTTGTCCCGCGTGCTCGGCTTGCTGCCGGGCCCTGCTTGTTTGAGCCCTGGATGATGAGGCCAGGCATAGGTGAGAATCAGCCACCCTTACAAGGGAGTATTACAGTGCTCAATGGATGGTCCCTCCATCAAGCTATGACTCTCGTCAGCAATTAATAAAAAACGTGCACGCTTACATGGTTTGTTGCTTGCATGTGTACTGCCTGCGACGTGCCTCATGCGGCACAGGTCAAGGTGCTGCTGCAGCCGCGCAGCATGGATGTGCGGTTCGGGGGCAGGCAGTACATGAGTGGTACGTTGTACCGCGCTGTTGACCTGGACGGCAGTACATGGTTTGTCGGTGAGCGCCGCGCAGAGTATGTATGTATACATGCGCGGGAGCACCAGCATACGCAGGCACAGGCTCCTTGTGTGCTCCTTTTAAGGTTTTTGGAACTGCTGCTCTCCCTTCTGGCACTTGTGCTCATTGTAACACCAAGCGATGGCATGAACCCCGTACTTGTCACATAATCACAATAAGTGCATGAGTTCAGGTTGCCTGGTCGCACACCTAAAAATAATAATAACAACACGGTCGCACACCTCACGCCTTGAAACTCTGAACCTCGACCCTTGAGCCCTGAGACCTGGGACCTGAGCCCGTATCTTTGTGGCCCTTGTTGGAATGATCTGCACACACCCACAGACACCGGCGTGCTCCATGTGCTGCTGCTCAAGCGCTGCCGGCGTGGCCGCTACTGGGCAGCGACTCCAGCCAGTGCACATGTGCAACCGCTTGAGGGCCCGTCTGCCACATCCACACCCGCACAGCTGCTCTTGCCTGCGCCTGAGGTGGCTGACAGCAGTGGGTATGGAGGCCGGCGTGACCAGGGTCATGGGCGTGAGACAGTGGGCGGTGAGACGGTCGGCGGGTACGTGGCAGGTGCAGGTGCTGAGGCTCATGCACAGCTGGAGCTGTCAGCAACACCCGGCCTGCCGCGACGGGACACACCGCCGACTGCGGCTGACACGTACTGGCGCGCCTTGTTCCTGGAAGATGTGCCGGGTGTGAGCGGGGCCGGGGAAAGTGTGAGCAGGGCAGGGGAAACTGTGAGCAGGGGTGCATGCGAGGATACACGAATGGCGGAGGGGGGTTCACAGGCTGGTGGCAATTCTGTGGAAGGCGGGGCTGTTCACCGTGAGGGGCTTCCAAGTTCATTGAAAGGTGTTGGCGAGGCAGAGGCTTCAAAAGTATCGCGTGGTGGTGGTGCCAAGCCGGTGCCACGTAGCCTGGGTGGTGGTGTTGTGCTGGCGCGCGTGCCCCCCACTGCCTACTACTTCCTGCACAGTGCTGAGGAGCCATGAGGGACATCTCTTTCACATCTGAGTTGGTGGTGGCTGCAGCGCTGTGGCTGCGTGCTGTTGACTATGTGCTGGTTGGCTGAGATGGCCACCGCTAGCTGCTCCCTTGCGCTGCTGCTGCCGCGGGCTTTGGGCTACGATGGCGGGCATGCCAGAAGCCGGCTCAATAATAATACTGTTAAGTGCACGGCCCGTAACAGATACCTTCCGTCTGCATGCCGGACCCTGACTGCTCACCCTGAGCCGGTCAGAAAGCCAGAGGGACAGCAGGTGCGTGCCCGCTGGCAGGCTGTGTTGCAGCAGTGCGTACACTGCGCGCGCAGGGGCGCAACCCCATGTAACGTGGCCATGTTGGGCATCACAGCTCCTCACCCTGTTCCACACGAGCAAGCAACAGAGGGGCGGAGGATCGCTGAAACAAACAGCAACCGCGGCACAAACTCCCCTCACAAGGTGGGAGCAAACGGCCGCTCCATGAGCCTGAGCCCGGAGCACACACACAGGCAAACACCACCCGTAAAGTTGAAAACTACACCTAATGCAAACTAAAGGGACGGGACATACAGGTCACCAGATCTCTGTCTGTTCATACCCAACAGGTCCTTACATACAGGGATCCGGGCGTCACTGCCTGCGCTGTGCGCGGCGTGTAACATTCCTTCTGCTTCTGCACGCATGGGTAAAGGCGTCAAGCTCCTATGGCCCCCGCCGAGGTGCCGAGCCCTGATTTGCACACCCGAGCAGATGAGCAGGGGCGAGTGGCGGTGCGTGAGCCTCTCTTCACCTGCTAGCACGCATCCTCAAACGCTGTACACGCCAAGAAGTAAGAAAGGATGTACACGGCACAAGAGACAGACACATCGATGCTGAACTTAGAACTGAAACACGGGTCCCAGCAACTGCTGGGAGGCTCATGCACCCATGAGGTATACGGCTACACCACCCAACCCACACACACACAGACGGAACAGTTAGGCAGTAACCATGCACCGCCAGGACCCCACCCAGGGGCCGGAGCCATACCATCAAGGAGTTGGTACGTGATAAGTGACTCATGGGACTAGGGAAACAAAGGTAAAAGCGATCCACATGCATGCGCTGGGCAAAGAGGGTGTTACACGTGCACTGGCAGGGGCTGTGCACCGTTGGGCTCAGATATGGCCCTTCCATTGGTGAGCATCTACAGTGTGGAAACGTATTGGAATCAAGAGGAGCCAGAGCCCTTCCATACTATGTATCAGTACGGAACAGAGCAAGAACGAAGGAGCGCGCGCGTTGTAGTGGTATTACACGACGATCCGTGACACAGCACGAAGAGGTTACACACACAACCTCACGCCACAACATAGCCTAACAGGACTTGCGATCAGGCACTACCGGATCCTCTTTAAGGATCACCCATTGGGGCCCAGCTACCAAGCACATAAGCAAGCCCTGTAGTTCGCTCTGACAGTGAGGCCCGCCGGATTCGAACCCAGGACCTCAGCTGCGCTTGCGCTATAGGGCGTTCTGCTCGTCAAACGTATATGATTGACAGGTTTTCTTGCAAATGCATGTGTGACTCCAGTGAGCTTTCATGGTGTAGTTGGTCATCACGTTCGCCTCACACGCGAAAGGTCCCCAGTTCGAACCTGGGTGAAAGCAATATATGCCGTTTTATGATGTTGCTAACAACCGCGATTACGGTACCGGACCTGTGAAGGTGTGAATCACACTCCTCTTCTCCGGCCTTGAGGACAGCACTGGCGCCTTCCGGCTTGGCTCGGCTATAGAGACGCCGCCATGCGCGAGTGGCAAGCGAGATTCGCACCCATTGCAACAAAGAGCCTTAGATCTGTTGGACGCTTCTAGCGATTTCGACTGCAAGTACAGAAGGACTACAGTAACTTCCTAGTAAATGCGCCGGTAGCCTTCTCCTCCATGATGAGCACATGGTTTGCATCACAGGTAAGCCCCAGCCAACACGAGGGGCTTCCAGGATACTTTTATGTAATGGATCAACCGTCCGGGGGATGCTGCCACACCCTGCTCACTGATCTGGCCCTTGGTGGAAATGTCCTGCCACTGCATGACGCACACATCTCGTGGTCACCCATTAGGTGAACACCATGGCACACACCGCCCGTGGTCACCCAATTGATGACCACCATCCACCTCCTTGCTGCATATGGTACATAGAGCTCATCATGCTGTACAGCCGCATCCAGGGCTCATGCTGCGCTGTGCGCTGCCGCGGTCGTGATCAGCTTGCCGCCCCGGAAGCTGCTGATGAACTGCTCGGGGATGGGCTGCTCGTCCGGCTCTTCTGTGTCATTCCCGCCGTCAGTATCGGGCACGACGGTCACATTCACCTCGCTGCACTTGGCTGTCACGATCTGGAAGTCCTCATTGCGTGCCACCTGCATGCCCACAACATCATGGCAAAGGTGTGCGTGCATGCGAGCAACCGTGTTCAGCATTAGGTGGGCCAAGACTGGCCAAGGACATGTCAAGATGGCTGACGGCCACTGCTTGCGGCCACTGCTGCGGTGCCAGCTGCCCCACAGCCAAGGCGCCACAGCTCAAACGTGCTCTCCTCGCAGCGGTGGGGTGGCTCGCCGCTGACACTTACCGCCTTGGGCAGGAACAGATGTGCACCATCCGTCTTTTCAATCGTGATCGTAGGCACGGAGCCCGTGCACTGCAGCTGCAGGCCACGTGAGTTGACCACTTCACACGCGCTGATCAGCTGTGCAAACACGATGCCCGTCTTGACGCAGCTGTCCACCGACAACGCGTTGGCTTTAGCCTTGACCTGGCAGCAGCAGCAAGTCAGGGTTCGGTTTAAGGGGTCGCTCCAAAGTATTGTCCGTGGCTCATTTGCAGACACTTGTGCATAGCATGCCTTTCATCTGCTGCCACATTGAGTGCACGTACTGCCCACCTGACATGGCAGCTGCAGCAAGGCTGGCTGTCACCGCAGTCAGATCCGGTAAGGGCCGTACTGCTTAGTTAAAACACTCTGCCACTCACCTGGATGAGTGAGTCCCGGCAGTTGTACACGTACACTGCGTGGCCTGGCTCCAGCTCATCTAACACCAGCTCACGGTTGCCCACCTGCGCCAAAGTGTGATATCACGGCAAGAGACCAAAATTTGCGTGAGTGCCACGAGGAAAGGCACGTCCGTTGGGAGTTCAATGCCCAACACACGGCATCGCCACCACATCACAATCCACAACCCAACTATCATGGCAGGCACCAAACACGCCGCACCTGGTTCTCAACCACCCACAGCTTGCGGTTGGGGTCAAACTCAACCTTGGGCGGCCCCACCGGCTTAGCGCCTGCGGCTGGCCCTGTCTTGATGGTGGCCGGCGTGTGCTCCTTGACAGTGACGTGGCCTGTGCGGCCCGGCTGGTTCTTCGTCTTCATGTCATCTGTGACCTTCTTGAGGCCTGATGTGATGGCCTCGCCCTTTTGCAGCTCGGAAAAGAGCGCTGACATGCCAGCTGTTGCAGCAGGCTTGCTGCTGTCCTGCAGCTCTGAGATGGTTAGCGGCTTTGGGGGTGGCCCGGGGGGTGGGGGCGGAGGCGGTGGGGGCGGGCCACCCGAACGTGCGGGCGGCGGCGCGGGCGGGCAAGCGGGGCGCCCAGGTGCAGCCGGTGTGGGGACCGCTGGCGGCGGTGGGACTGGTGAGGGGGTGGGTGCGGCCGCTGAGGCAGCACCACCTGCTGCGTTCCACTTCAGGCCTGTGGGGAAGTGCTTGCGCACAAACGTCTCGAGGTTGGCCAGCAGGTCCTTAAGCGCCTTGATCCACGCGGTGTTTGCCTCGGCTGCAGCACCGCCTGTGCCCCGGAACTCCATGAGCACCTGACGGTCACGTCATGCATACAAACGGCGAGCGCACGTCAGTGCTGTCCTGAGGAATGACAATGTTGTGTTGCATCTGGCATGCGCTCTGGCAACGTTGCACCATCGGCAAGGCCTGCCCCGTCTGCTATCAGCACCCAACAACACCCAACCACTACGACAGCAGTCATACAGCCCACCTTGTTGGCGAAGAACTCAGCACTCTGCCAGCTGTCTGCCACCAGCTGGCCGGGCGCGGACATGCCTGCAGGTGCACACCGCACGAGAGCCACGCGTATGCGCTCACATATCCTCATGCACATCACGTGTGCTGACGCCAGTGGCCGCAAGCAGTAATACAGGCATACATGCTAGGCCGTGGAGCACTGCAGCTGGACAGAGTGGCCCAGCTCGGCTGCAACTTTGTAGGCCAGTGCAGTGCCGCAGAGCAGCATGCATGGCATAACAAGCACACGGCGACAACACCAACACCAAGAATACGGCGCTGCACAGGTCAGCACAATGACGAGCACACGTGCATGTTAACTGCACCCACCACAGCCAGGGCCCGTGTATGCGAGCCACGACAGCGCTTGCATCGCCTCAGACACAGCTTTGTTGTGGTTGAAAGCCTGGACAGCACGTTATGATGCCATGGCAGCGTCATCCATGCAGCATCAGCGTTTTCCATGCAAGGTGTAGCGTACGCCTATTTATCTAGACCTACTAGATATCGGGCACCTCACAGCATTAATGTCTGCTGGTTATTCATGCTGGCCAGGACCGTTGTGCTTGCAACAGGGTCATTGGTCACACAGTGCCTGGCGCAACAAGGTTGGAACCCCTGCGTCTTCAAGCACGGCTGGCATACCTTGGACCGCCGGTCGTCTGCCAGTGTGCCTGCTGCCATCATCTCGGACGCCACCGGCTGTAGCACCAGCTGCAGTCCTGGCATGTCTGGCTTCTGCATGGCGCTCGTCCCATAGCAGCATGGATCGCACAGCCTGGTTGCATGCCTCGCACAGCCTGGTTGCATGCCTGGCACAGCCTGGTTGCATGCTAACACACTTGAAAAATGCTAGCAGATCACTCATGCAGTGTTGAGTGCTGACCGATGCCAGCAACAGGCCACACCCACACACCTTGCTTCTGCTAGATGCATCAAGGACACCTCGCACAGCCTGCAGTTCAGAACACACGATAACATCGGCAGCATACACCCAGCGCACCAGGTCATGCACCCATGAAGGCAGCAAATCACGCATGCAGAGGCAGCAACCCAGAGGCAAGCCCCAAGACTTGTAATGCCCATCGTGCGCCAGTACACAGAAACAAGAAGCGCCAACATTATCACACATGCAGCAGACTCCTTCTCCCATAGATGCGCCGGCTCACCAGGAAACCCTTTTCAAGATGCTTGACCGCCTTTTGGGCCTGCACATGCAGCCAGGCCCAGGAATGATGGTTTGCATGCATGGTGGTGCGCGTCGTGCATGCCCAGGCACTCCATGAACCTGTGCAACATATACGCACCTCTGGACTGATGCCCTCTGACAGGGTCACAACAGGCTTGAGGTAGCTTGACAGCAAGCTGTCATAATCCTGCAGGAACCCAGCAAATGCTCCCCCACTGCTGGCAGGAGCTGGTGAAGATGAAGCAGCTTGTGCTGCGAGAGGTGCAGTTGGGCCAGCGCTGCTAGTCCCGCTGTTTGGACGTCCATTCGCAAGTGCGCCCTGTAGCAGATCAAACAGGTCAGCGCAGAAGGCATTTAAGTAACACAGAACATCCTTCTTGATGTCGAGAATTGGCAACACTGCTCCCCACCTCGTAGCGCTCTAACCGGGCAACTGCATTCTCTAGCCTTTGAACCAGGGAATCCATCGTGCATGCATGCCCTGAGTGCCAGCAGCACGTCGATTTGCCTGGACTTCCCTCTCATGGTCTCACGTCCCAACTCTCAACTGAATTTAGTAGGAGTTGTTCAAGTAAAGAGATCTGTAGCTGACCACTCTAGAGCTTGACATTGCTTCATTGTGAGCCTGCACCTCCATCTTTGCAGGCAGTCAACATGCCAATTGAGCAAGGATTAGGCGGGAGCTGTGTTTGATTGCATTAAAAAGGGAATAACATGGACGAAGACGACGATTTTGGCGCGTTTGAGGATGGGGGCGAGACCACTACGGACAATGCGGGTGCTGCACCCGAGGGTCTTGTGGGCGTCACCTCTGAACCAGCTGCGGAGGACCCAGTTGCTGGGTCAGATGATGACGATGATGGCTTTGGCGATTTTGACGCAGCTCCAACGCCAGTGCCAGAAGGCTGTGCAGCCACGTCTGATCCTTCCGTAGTGGACGAGGCACCATCCATTATTGAGCTGCAGGGCGATGAATTCACCGAGGCAGTGCGGCAAAAATGGGCCGTGCTTGGCACACAGGTAGGCTGTGCCATGATGCATTTGATCTTGGGTGGGAGGTGTTTGCATGGGTTGGCCCTGGCCAGCATGCACAAGCATGAGGTGACATGTGCGGCTTGGCATGTGCAAGCATGATGGCTACCACGTACCAGCGCTATGCTCTGCAGGACCCAGCAATCACCGCGCCTGTGCTCAAGGAGGAGCTGGAGCAGCTTCGACAGGCGATGAGGCAGGCACCAGAGGGCGTGGCAGAAGACAGCATCCTATACAACAACGGTGTCCCGCTTAACGCCTTAACCCAGCTGACTGGATCAGATGCATTTGAGCCCGCTATCAAGTGGGTGTAGCTGCACCTCTACGTGGTACTGCGCACATTCAGTTCAGCATGTATGCACATCTGCTTGCATTTGCTAGTGGCTGCAGCCATCCAGAGGTGGTGACTAGACAGCTGTGCGTGCCAACAACGACTCTTCAATTGTGCACTCCACTGCTTGCGGCTGCCAGGTGTGACAAAGTCTTGGTGTGGAAGGGCACGGACTCAGAGGCCAGGCTGCTGGCCTCCCTAGGCCTGACAGAGATCGCTGCAAAGGCCAAAACAGTGGAAGCGGCAGAACAGGAGGCCGCGCGCCACCGTCGCACCTCACGCATGCACGCAGCGCACTCCAATATGTCACGTGAGTGTGGCGCACTGGATTCCGCAGTCCTCTTTCCTTACCTTACCCGGGCACCACTCCACCAATGTTGTCGAAGCCGTACCTGTACCAGCAAGCACAATACACATCAATGCAGCATGTGTTTACCATGCTACTGGGCCTTGCACCTTTGGCTTGCTGCCATGCAGTGGGTTCTCTGTCCCACATACCCAGCACATCCTCGTCTGCTTTGGCTGACATGGCTTCCATGCACGGCCGCCACCAGTCTTCCATTGATGCCTCGAACGACCCCAGCGGCGCTGCCTTTGACCTTGGACATGCGGGCAGCCAACTGAATGGGAATCAGGTGTGATGGGAGTCAGCTCCACTGCTGGGTCTGCATGCCTGGGTCTGAAGTGTTGGGCGTTGGACACCCGGCCACAAGCTTGCATGCTGTAGCGCAGCACAGCAATGTGCAAGTTGATCGGCTTCCAGTACTGGGGATGCACGTGTGCTGCCACCAACCATCTGCGTGCTGGTGGCATGCTTGCGCAGATGCCTGAAGCGCCTGCGTTCATTCCCTGGTCCCCGGATGCAGATGCCGTGAGCCAGCCAGCCTCCATGCGGCCATGTGGCACCAGCAGATTAAAGGTGATTAATTTGCATCATGCACAATTCCTTGCTACATGTTGATCTCTGTCTGTTGGCAAGGTGGGGGTGGGGGCATGTAGTGCGATCCTAATTTGCCGTGTGTGGCCTCTTGCCTGTTGCTCCGGCCAGCCTGTACTTTGTGCAACATGTCAGCAACATTGCCATCTTGCACCTCATGCGTTCCTGCAGGCTGGGGCTGGCCCCGTGTGTGAGGGCACAGAGGATGGTGATGCATATGAGGGTTTGATATCGGCCAGTCGCATCTCAAGTACAGGGTTTACAACGGCGCCCACATTGATGAATTGGTTAGCGCTTGCACGAGCACAGTCAAACAGCGCCGCCAGCAGTTCAGGCGGTACAGATGACAGCAGCAAACGGGACAGCACAGCCGCGGCAGAACAGCCTGTGGCGGCAGCAGTGATGACAGAACTCACGCCATCTGAGCCACAGGCAGCAGCAGCTGTGGGGCACAAGCAGGCCCCTGTGCAGGAGGCTGTGCAGGTGCTGGCGTCCCTGGGCGCACGCCGCACGTTCTTAAACTGGAGGGACGAGCTGCGGCATTGGGAGCAGCAGCATGGGGAAGTGGTGGTTCCGGGGCCTGACGGCAGCTCTGGCAGCAGCGAGCAGATCCCCCTGGCGCACAGGGTGTATGTGCCCCCGGACCCGTCCGGGCCGCTGCTGGATGGCGATCAGCCCGCAGCCGAGCCAGAGGACACCAGCGAGTGGCTGCTGGGGGAGGAGGTGCCTAATCAAGCTGTGCCTACACACCATGCTGCCTTGAGCTCCACCCCAAGCGGCTCACCAGCACATGGCAGTGACAGGGCAGGCAGCCTGAGCCCCTCTGTCCATTCGCCTGGCTCGAGCAGTGGGACGTCAGGGGGCACGCTCGGTCGCACGCTGCGTGCGGCCGTTGCAGCGGTGGATGAGGTCACGGCCACGGCAGCCGCATTTGTGTCGGCCATTGCCGTGGTGGATGAGCTGTCGGCCTCCACACGCGCGGTGCTCAGTGCAGCAAACGGCCTGGCGGCGACGCCGCGTGCCGAACCAGCCTCGGCCAGCACCACCGCATTTGCGACGCCCATGAGCCATGGGCGTGGTATGCATGGGCCTGCATGGAGCCCTCAGCTCCCACTCATCTCCCTCACCTTGTCCGTCATGGAGCCTGAGGCACAGCAGTGGGAGTCCGGTGCGCAACAGCAGCCAGCATCCGCCGGCAGTGAGGTCGTGGCCTTGACACTGGAGGTGCATGAGGGCGATGAGGCGCACCCTGTGCATGTGAGCCTTGCGCTTGCACAGCAACAGCAGGCATCACAGTCCAGCAGTGGCACTGTACCAGCCACGGTGTGGGTGGCGGTGCAGCTGGATGTGTTGCACCCCAGCTCTTCTGCCGGCAGCTTGGAGGCGCTGCTGCAGGTTGAGCCACACCCGCCGTCTCCTCTGCCCCCGCAGCCAGTTGTGGTGGATGACGTCTTTGGCGCGCTGTTCGAGCCGCCTGCTGCCCCCGGGCCACTGCCTGACGAAGACCCAGCCAACGTGCTGGAGGGCGCATTTGGTGCGCGGCTGCTGGCGGCGTTACGGACCATGAGCCAGGGGCTTGGGGGGCCCCAGGGTAGGGGCCGCCTGCAGCTGCATGCACCAGCTGTTGCTCCAAGCCAGCCACATGTGCTGGAGGTGGACCCTCTGGATGAGCTGGATTATGAGCAGGCGGCTGCTGTGGCGCAGCGGGCGCTCAGCGTTGCTGACGGCTCCGTGGGCGGGAGTGAATTGAGCGAGGAGGATGCGCGTGCGGCACAAGCGCTGCTGGCCGCACTGCAGCATGGCCTGTTCCGCGACTTAATAGGGGAGCCGGGGCAGGCGGAGGCGGTGCAGCCGTCACCTTCGAAGCAGAAGCCCATGGGCATGGTGGAGGCGCATGAGCAGGACGTACTGCGGCGGCACTACGCATGGGTCGCTGAGCTGGAGCGGCGGGACGCTGAGGCAGCGGCAGCGCGGGAGGCGGCGGCGCGGGCGCGCACGGAGGCCGAGGAGGCGGTGGTGCGGGAGCACGAGGTGCGCCAGCTCGTCTCAGCCACGCTGGCGCGCGTTGTGGAGGCAGCGCATGCGCAGGAGGCAGCCGCTGCCGCTGAAGCTGCGGCAGCCACTGCCACCTCTTACAGCGCTGCTGAGGGCAACAGCGCTACAGCTCCTGTGCTGGGCCCTGGGCCACATGTGCACGTAGAGGTCGGTGGTCATTCCGCAGAAGCCGCCAGCACGGCAGAGTGGCAGCCCCGTTGGGCTCATCCAGAGGTGTCCGGGCCCAGCACGCAGCACACAGCTACACCGGGCGCCTCCTCATCAACCACCTCGTCATGTGAGGGCGGCCAGATGGATGTGGCAGCCACTGCTGCTACTGCTGCTGCTGCCACTGGTGAAGCGGCCGCTGGAATCGAGGCCGGCGCTGCTGCAGCACTGTTCGAGCCGGCATCATGGCCAGCACCAGATGCGCCTGTAGGGCTAGGCACGTCCTCCCGGCACTCGCCATCAGCTGAGCCCTCCATAGCCATGCCCGAGCTGGAGGAGGAGTCTTGTTTGGAGGCCCTGGAGGCTTTTGTAAGTATCTCCACCCCAGAAGCAGCCCCTCCCCCAGCCCCAGTCTCTGAGGTGGTTGCGCCGCTTTCCAGCCAGGCCGTGTGGCAGCTGGATTATGGGCTCAGCGGCAACAGCCCGGGCGGGCGGTCAAGCCCGGGTGCGTCTGGGCTGGCAGGCCTGGGCGACGTGGCAGGTGACGAGGCGATGCTCAGGCGGGCCGCCAGCACCGCGGCAGCGGCAGCTCGCAGTGCGGGTGTGCTGCCGTGGAGCCCGCACGTACGTGGCGCGGCTGCAAGTGTGGCCACGGCTGCGGAGCCTCCTCCTGGTTTGGACCCTGTGGCTGAAGTGCCGTCGGGTGTTTGGGACATGGCAGCACTTGGATCGCCCGAGGCTGCCGCCAGGGGGGCCAGCAATGCCATCATGCCAAGCAATGGGCTGGCGATTGGTGGTCAGGTGTATGCCTCGCCCACAGCCTCACCAGCTGCCAGCAGCAGCACAGCCACTGGCAGGCGCAAGGAGCTGAGCTGGGAGGAGCTCCTGGGGCCTGGGGCTGAGCCGATCACGCTCAGCCCGGAGGCGTCGCCACCCGGGCATGGCAGCACATGGGATGCAGTGGACTGGGTGCCCCTGCAAGGGCCAGACAGCCCAGCGGCCGGCTCTTCAGGCCCGGTGGTTTCACTTGTTGCCGATGCGCGCAGCAGGCATGAAGGTGTCATGTATGGGGAAGGGGAGGAGGGCGAGGAGGAGGAGGAGGGTGGCGAGAGCGAGGGCGAGGGTGTAGAGGAGGACGGGGGCAGCGTGGGTGCGGACGATGGCATGGACGAGGAGAGGATCCTACAGGACGCGGTCACTGCTGCTGCGTCAGCTGCGTCTGCAGTGCAGGAGGAGGAGGTGGTGGCAGCGCTGTCGCGGCTACTGGCAGCAGGTGTTGTGTCGCCTGTGTCGGTGCCTGCGCCTGCGTCAGTGGTGCGTGAGGCCAAGGCGCGCGCCGCACGTGTGCTGCAGCTCGACTCCCCCGGCCCGTCGCCGCTACCAATGGCGCATGGTGCGCACACCGGGGCCATGACCAGCCCTACTGCGCCCACAGGGACAGCCATGCCAGCACCAGCCATGCCCTACGCCATGTACTCTGCCATGCCCGGGTCTGGTGTGCTCGTGCACGCAGCTCCGGCGGTGGCTGCGGCAACTGCTGCAGCTGGACCTCCCACAGCTCCGGGGGGCCGCGTGCATACCGCTGGGCTCGGCGGCGCAGCAGGCCTAACGCTCATCCAGGCCCCGTTCTCACCACTGCAGCCTCCTCTGCCACAGCTACAACAGGTGCTCACGGGATCACCCAACCGCTACGCATTTGCCGAGCTCGTGGACGGCGCCCTGGCACCCAAGAGGCGGCATGGGCAGGGCCAATCCCTTGCTGAGGCCAAGGCCGCAAGCCTGGCCTCCGCCTCCCAATCTGCAGCAGCATCACCAGGCGCGCCGGAGGCGGCTGCTGGGCCAACGGACCTGCTGATGCCACTGCCGTTGTCGTCGTCACGTGCATGGCTAGCGCAGCCACCACCGCCGCTGGAAGACTTGGAGCCATCGCAGCCCTATGTGCCGCAACCTGCACAGCCTGAGGATGATCCCCTGGGCCAGCTGGTGCCAGAGCTGCTTGCCGGCCCTGAGGCTGCACGCGCTGCATTGACACAGCACAAACCGCCTAAGCCCGAGTCGCCGCCGGATGCACCACAGCCGGCACGCGCTATCGCTGCTGCCACAGCGCCTGGTGGGCTGGGCGGCTACACCGCGCCGCCCCCACAGGACTGGCTGCAGGCGTTCAAGTCAGTGGTCACTCCTTCGCGTGGCGCCCTGCCGAGCGCGCGCACGCCACCTCCCACGCCCTTCTGGACGCGGCTGGCAGTGCTGGATGGGGGCAACCATGCGGCGGCTGGCAGCCCAAGCAGCCTGGCAGCCCTTGACCCGCTGTCCACAGCGGCTGCCACGCAGCAGGGGTCGCCCATCCCAAACGGGGCCTTCCAACGGGATGCATGGCCGGCAGCACCTCCCAGCGCCTCCACCTCTTCCTCCTCTGGCAAGAAGGGCAAGAAGAGGGCCAAGCAGGCGTCCTCTGCTGCCAGCAGCTCGCCCGGAGCGGCTGCCCAGCCGCTGCACGCAGCCCCCTATGCCGTACGCGCAGCTCACATGGCCCCCAGCGGCCATGCTGTGTACCCCTACCCACCCCCATCCTACCCAGTATATGTGCTTGCACAGCCTGGCACGTTCTCTGCAGGGCCTGGCAGCGTGCCGCTCCCGCCCATGCCGCTGCAGATGCACATGCCGCTGCATGTGCTGCAGGCGGCATCCCCAGGGCGCTCGCCCCTCTACTATAGCGCAGCCAGTGTGATGCTGCCCCCCGGCTCAGCCATGTCCTCTATTAGCCAGCAAGGGGGCAGCACTGGGCCTGCAAATGGGTTGACACCGGGGGTTAACATGCAGAGCACAGCGCGCGCCCCATACCTATCGCTGCCTCTGGGTGCAGCCCCTGCACTGGCAGCGGCCGGCTGGTCACCTGCCACTAGCTTCCACACCGCAGGAGGCAGTGTGTATGGCTCAGCAACTAGCATGGCTGCACCTCCCGGCTCGGCCGGATGGACAGGAAGTGCAGGGGCGGCTGTAGGGTCTGGTGAGGCAGGTGGGGGTTGGGATGGAAAGGACGCTGTCAAGGGTGTAGACCCTGTGCGCCGGCTGTTCTGAGACTCGTTCGCCATCCCCTCTTCTCAGCAAGCAGCTGCATGCGGAGTGGCTGTGGTGGCAGCAGCAAGGTGTACGGGCCAACTGGCGAAGCTGGGGCTCAACAGGCTGCCAGTCGTGGAAGATGTGGGGTGGGCTGCTTGACCGGTTAGGCTCTTAACGGCGGCAGTACAAACATGCAGGATGGCTGACATGGACGCGTGTGAGTAGGCGCGTGATTTATGAGCGGAGTGTGACTGTGTGATGCAGTGCTTGAGCGTGGCTGGATGTGAGGTGTGAGCGCGACGCGTGGAGATGGCGTGTCATCATTATTACTTTCTCCAACCCATATGGAGCTCGTGTACTCTTAAGAACGCAGCAGTGGTGCTGTTCGCTGTTCTCAACTTGCTGTAAGACTGTGCTCACAAACCGCTTCATCGATTACAGGATGGATGTCATATGACGATATGAGGTATGACTTATATCAGCATGCCTTGGCACGTACTCATATGCCCCTCCCTTGTGGGCGCACAGATCTTCATGTCCCATCCCCACAGCGCCTCAGACAACAGATGCAGCATCCTTTTGTCGGTTGGCCTCCACGTGAGCCGCTGTGTGCTGTCAAACTGACCACTGAAACTGCAGAAGATGCGTGCGTGCCCTGAATTTGTGGACGGCCCCATCGCCCATGTCCTCATACAGGTCGCCACGGTTTTACCATATATACGTCAACATCAACTGCATACATACCTCGACATACACTTAACCCCCACCAGCGCGCGTAATTGTAACACACATTGATCGTATGCCAGTCTCACGCATTGGCGCTGGCTCCTGAGCCTGTAGAGTCATTGCTAGTAGGTGAGGATCCCAGCGGCAACTATGTTGCACATCAACGTCCGTCCCCACCCCACCAGCCAGCTCTTCAATGCTCAGGGCCTCGGCCTAGCAGCCTCACATCAGCCCCCCTCACGTGAGGCGCTGCGGCACGGGCGCGCGCACCATGGACCGCAGCGGTGCCCCGCCCGCGCGCACCTGGCCATCCTTGCCCCACACAGAATACCTCAGCACGGGCTGCTCGTACTCGCGAGTCAGTGCAGCTAGCCGTGCAGCCCGGCCCCCATCCACGTCACCACCTGCTTGCCCGCCCAGCCCACTCCCAGATGCAGGGCTACCAGCTGCTGAGCTGCCGGAGGGGCCGCCATCCACGGGCACTGTGGATGCATTGCTGTGGCCGCCAATAGTGACCTCCGGCTTGAACGCCCCAGCAGCTTGAATGGCACCAGCAGCATGAACGGCCCCAGTACCGCAGCTTGCGCTGGTAGCATGTAGCGTGTGCACGGGTGCGTGTGCGGGGGCCAGGGCAGTGCTGGTGCCAGTGGGCGGGTGGCTGGGCACAACAGTGCTGGCCGTGCTGTGTGCACGGGCCCCGGTGTCCTTGGTGGGAGCTAGCAGGGCGGTGAGCCGCTCATCCAGGGTGGGCTGGTGGGAGGTGGCAATGAGCTGTGCAGGGTCCAAGGGTCGGGAGCCGGTGTCTAGTGCTGGGTACGACTGCAAGCGGTGGCATGAGCATCGGAGGCGTCAGCGGTCTCGGTGCAGTACAAAAGTGTGATGTTGATGAAGTGGTGCTGGTACCAGCACCATGCAGTGCAGGCATGGGCCAGTCAAACAGTGCATGTTGTAGCTGCCAAGCAAGGCAGCGATCCAAGGTGCCACCAGGCAGAGCATGATCACACATACACACAGGGAAGGCGGAGAGCAGGCAAGGTGCGCGACCGGCCACCGACCCCGCACCTGCAGCAGGAGTGAGTCCAGGCACGACGGGCACACTGGTGGCTGGCGGCTCTTGGCAGTCAGCTTTGCACGCAGCTTCTGGTTGCGGGTGCCGAGCTTGCCCAGCTGCTTGCTCAGTGTGTGGACGGTATCCAGCCCCAGCGCCAGTACCACCTGCAGCACGTGCAGTGCCAGTGCAGTGTCAGCAGTACAGCTTGCAGTACATGCAGCAGCCCAGCATGGCAGACGGAAATACAGCGTGCATGTACAACTGCCCAGGGCACGGCCTGCAGCCAGGTCCCAGCTTATTCATGTGCAGCTCAGCTTGCACCCACCCCAAAGCCAGCTTTGAACCACTGGCCCTCACACGGCTGACGTGTCCATAGGCTGCACCCCCGTTAGACAAGAGTGCAGTGCCCAAGCGCAATGCCCCTCGCCTCTGGGCCCCAGCAGCCACAGCCAGATCACTGCACACCCTAAGATTGCTTATACACCCCACCTGGCTGTCGGCTGCTGCAGTGCGAGCGTCGCCTGCAGCTTTAGCTGCCAGGTCGCGTGCGTGTGCTGCCTGCAGCCGCAGCTGCCGCTTCAGATCCGCCAGCCGCGTCTTGCCCACCACCGCCTCGTATGGCGCACGCTGCGGCACAGCATGAACGGCGTGTTACAAATGACTGGCACATGCAGCATGGCCCCATGCAATACAACCCCAGCATACAGATTTGTCAGGTGAGTGCTCTCACCAATGGCTACCGCATGCAAGCAACCAAGATGCAGTCCATTGTGCATGTGTCATGCAACGCTGCCGCACGAACCGGCAGCATGGTCCCTCGCCCCACACTGCGGTACATCACTGCAGCTGCAGTACAGGCCGTACCGCACCTGGCGGTACAGCGCATGTAGCTCGCGCAGCTCTTCGTGGTGCTTAGCAGTCAGCGTCGCCATCCGGTGCTCCTCGCGCGCACGCCATATCTTGTTCAGGCCCAGCAGCATGGCCATGAGCGGCTGGAGGGGCGTGGAGGGGAAATAGCGTGCCGCCACCTCCAGCGCGGCCTCCATTGCCTGCAGGTGAGACATGGGGCGCATCCACCGCATGGTTGCACCAAGACTGGGTGGGCTGCTTGCACATGGACTGCGCATCATTGACCATCCGGATCGGAAGGGCTGCATGTGTGCAGTGTTCCAAAGGAAGGCAGGGAGTGGCCGATCTCATGCCAAAAAGGCCATGTAGTTCAAACCTGAGCCATCAGTACCTGCCACCGAAGGGCAGGCACCCATCATCGTACCAGCAGCACAGCACAGCACAGCACAGCACAGCGCAGCGCAGCACAGCAGGGTGGACGTGCACACTGCTCACCTGTGCAGGCACCCACGCCCACTCCTCCGGGTCCACACCCACTGCGCGCAGGTCCAGCGGTCTGTCACGCAGCGGCTTGTAAAGCCCGGCCACTCCGCCCTGCAGTGCGTGCACGCCGCACACTCCACCGTTATACCGAGAGCATCATGGCATGAGCACACAGTATGCGCCTTACTGTCCTTCGGCATGCGGCAAGTAACAAGGCAGGCTGGTCGCCTCACAGTATGCAACCATGCGGTCAGCATGCCTACTATGGACGCCTGATCTGGAGACCTGTTGCGCACCTGCTCAATCACCGCTTCTTCCACCGGCATGTAGTGCACCACGCCAGCACCGCCAGCTGCGCTGTCAGCACCGATGCGCTGTGCCATTTTGCCCCACTCCTGCCCCATGGCAAGCAATGCATCCACGCACATGTCACGTCATGAAACATAAAACAATACAAGAGATGCGTGTGAGCATACATGATGGGAAGACAGTGCGCATTTCTGGTGTCTACACGATGATCATGGTCTACATGGTGATTCATCTGGTGCACATTGCCGCAGATGCAAGCGGGCAAGTGCCGTGAAGGCATGTACCCTATCTGCAGCAACAAATGCCTCCCTTGGCCATCCATGCCCTTTGGTCAGACATGCACGTGCCTTGGTCTGACCCAGCAGCGCCACCAGCCGGCCGTTGTCTGCAGCCAGCCGCCTGCATTCCTCAGTCAGGATTGCATCAGGGGAGCGATGCACCGCAGCCTGCATGCACACGTAAGCTCAACCACATCAGCAGCCGCCTTCGCCGCCGCTTCACCGCTTCGCCACCGTAAGAGCAGCAGCAGTAAGCTGCCTGCCAGCCTCAGCACCGCGTGCGCGTCAAGGCACCGATGTCCTGTACCACGTGCCGGGCATGCCGGTGTGTACCCACCCTGCCACTGTGCCCAGTGCACAGCGGCAGTGTGGAAGTACAACAGTGTAGCAGTACAGCCCACCTGGGAGCGGTACGTGTCCAGTGACGCACGCGCCTGCGTCAGCTGCAGCTCCAAATCCCTGACCTGTAATTGTGGCATGCCAATCACAGCCGTGGGCGCACAGCAAGCCTTATGCAGGAGTGCAACATGGCAACAGTGACCGTCCGGGGAGCCTTTTGGCTACTCAGTAGCAAGTGGGCATGCTGACATATCTGTGGCACACCGTGTTGTCATGTTTAGTAATAGCAAGTGGGGGCTGCTGCCATCGGTATGTAGCGTGAAGGTCGGCACCGGTGGGAGGGAGTGTGGTGCGCCACGATTACAGAGGCACATGGGTTAGGTGTGGCAGCAATGCTGCCTAGCCAACTTTGCTGAAAGGAGTGCTGGAGGATCCCGGCAGCTATCAGTGCAGATGAAGGTGGGGCAGCTGCAAGAAATGCGCGCACCTTGGTGCGTAGTCCGTCACGCTCGCTGACGCTATCAGTACTCTTGCCCTGCAACATACCAGTAATCAGCAGCGTGAACGGTCACAATTGTAGCCGGCTAACCGCCACCAACCCCGCGCGTTGCAAGCAGAAGCACAAGAGAGGAACACAAAGCTAAGCGCAGCAGCAGCAACGATGATAACAACAGGCACCGACCTTTAGGTAGTCCAGCTGCTTGCATGCCTCTGCCGCATCCTTCTCCGCCGCCCGTGCACGTGCCTCCAGCGCCACCACACCCTGCGCACCGGCACCAGCATCAACGCGTAAATCCAGAATCACATAATAATAATAATAATAATAATAATAATAATAATAATAATAATAATAATAATAATAATAATAATAATAATAATAATAATAATAATAATAATAATAATAACACGGCGTGTCACAGATGTGTCTGCATGCCGGAATCCACATCCACCTGCCTGTCGCAATCCACAATGCGAACTGTGATGATGGTGATGAGCCCACCCACCCGCCTTCCCCAGATCCCCACCCAACGATCCACCCCACGCGCCAGCCTTCCACCCCCGGCCATGCAGACTGACCCAACAGAGGGCCGATACATAGTACCGCTGCTTCCTTTTTGTTGTGACCTGATCCACAGCCCAAGCCAGCAACCACAGGCCAATCCAGCCCCGCTTGCCTTGGTCGCCTCGGCCAGCTGCTGCCCCAGCTCCTGGTTGCTGGCCACCAGCCCCTCGCGCTCCTTCAGGGCGCCCAGCAGACCGTCTGCCTGCGCGCCAAGTGCGCGCGTGTGCTCCTCCTGCAGCCCGCATGATCGCACAAGACAGCCATGGAAGCATCAGCTCACATGGTCCTTCTTGTTCTTACTACAACTGACGTGGTGTTCCACCAGGCTTCCCACATCAGTACTTGCACGCCGGAGCCTGCGACTGTATTAGAGTAGCAGAGTTTGTAGCTGACTGCATGGACCTGTATGATTCTGATTGGCAAGATAACCAAGATGAGATCAATGCTGTTGTCATCTAAAGGGAGACGGCGAGCGGCCCATCGCGGGTCGAAGGCCATGTAACCTAACAGTAACAGTAACTGCGACTGCATGCGCTGGATGGCGGTGCACGTGGGGTTGCATACAAACCGCAGAGCAGCAGGCAGGGAGGCGTTCTCAGAGACATGCCGATGGCTGGTGTGGGCGGCTATCGGGATGACTCCTATAAGGCTGGCACAGCCAGCTGTGAAGCTGGTGATGACCCCTGCGCACCCAGTACGCACTGCACCACTGCGTTCGTAGCAAGTGCTGCCCCCCTGCCGTGTGGGATTTGTTCATGTTTTGTTAATGCATGTATGTTGGCAATCTTGGCACGTGATGCCCACTCCACCACTCACCCATAACCGCTCACGAGCCGCTGCGTCATCCTTCAGCTGAGACACAGTCGCCTCCAGACCTGTCACCTTCTTGCGTGCCGCCGCCTCAGCAGCCGCCATGGAGCGCTCCAGGTCAGCGACTGCAGCATGAGCGCCTGCCACCTCCTGTGCATGGTTGTTGGTGTTTGTTCCAGTACAAACAGGAACCAGTGAACTAGGCATAACGCTTCCAACCACGACGGTACACTGTTTTACGGGGCATTCATGCAATTCTGAGCGTGCTGCAGTCCAGCGCGTATCAACAGGTAGGGCGCATGGCGCCATCTGTTGCTAAACGTGCCGCACCAGCGGCTGCGACATGGCTGCCATTACCAGCCGGAGGATGGTGGCAATTGCATAGGGCTGACAAATACATGGTGTGTGTGTTACACTTCCTGTGGTAGTGTGGTCTTGGCTGGGCACATGGTGCACAGCACGCAGCTGCATGTGTGCTTCTCAGTGCATCATGCGGCACGCACGCGCGCACCTCTCGGCTTTGCAGCAGCAGCCTCTCCCATTCCAGGACCTCAGCCATCTGCAGGAGGTGACAAGCCAAGAGCAGTACACAGCTGTTCCAGAGCTGGGGATGGCGGGTGCAGGCGAGGGCTAGGGGCACAAATACGGTAGACACACCAGCTAAAGCAAACGCACGCACGCACGGACCACACCAGCTCAAGCAATCCATCGCATACAGTGCTTGCACATGCCCAAATGATGCCTGCATGAGTGCAAATGTGTCCCTGAGGTACCCCCCAGCATACAACTCATCACCATCCCGACCGCAGTGATACTGTACACTGATGCGTGCCTGTTGCTCGAGCTGCCGTGTTGCCTTGCGCCACAACGCGATGCTGAGCCAAACGCCACGAGAGGCACCCGGCTGCCCAGACTCCAGCTCCTGGTACACAAATCGGATGCAGTGTTGAGCACTGGTGTGGGTGGCTGCTTGTGGCGTTTTGCGTGTGCAGCCCAACACACCCATGCATCATGCAAGCGCACATGGTGCTGCAGTGCATGGTGCTGCACTGGGCACCTGCTGCAGCTTCGCCTCGCGCATCTTGTCCAGCACGTCGCCTATCGTCTCCATCCGCAGCTTGACGGGCTTGGACACCTGTATGTGGTTGCAGCAGTGCTGCAGGTAAGCCGCAAGAGGTTGAACCTTGCAACGCCATCAAGATAGAGCAAGGAAGAGATTTGCCTTGTGAGCATCGTCACCCATGTTCAGCCTGCCCATTTTGCAGGCCGCGCGGTTGCAGGCGTATGCGGGGGTTGAAATCAATACAGGCCTGAGACTCCTTTGGATATTAGCATGTGGTTCCGTCAAATAAAGAGCTGAGTTAATTCCGTTAACGCTTCTCCTTGGACGCTGGTAACAACCACCACAACTAACTTTAAACACCATTGGATTCCCAGCCTTTTGCAGCCATTTAGAAGGCTCAATCAAATGCCTCATTCGCAAGCCCCTTATATCGGCTAGTAAACCACACTTCTTCTGCCCAGATTGTCATCATCTCACCAGCACATAGACATGGTACAACCCCATGTACAGTGATGCAAGCGCAATGCAGCCTGCCAGCATGTACCACAGCCCTGCCACCTGCGCAAGAACCATGAGGGGCAGGGGCACAGGGTGTCATAAGCAGGCCGAGGACCTTCCCAGCACATTATGCAAGCAGCATGTGGTGCGGGTAGGGGGTGGCAGGATTGGCACACAACAACATGCTCAGGGAGTGTGCATATATAGCCAGCCATGACACATCTGTCAAGCAGATGGAAGCGTGCCTCCTGTCCCATGGCACACGGCATCCCCGCACCTGAGACCATGACACAACCATGCCCTGGTCCGAAGAATCACTGCTGCACTCGTTCTCCACCTGTGCGGTGACATGGCGCGC
>BDCZ01000025.1:210833-246091 GCA_001662365.1 Chlamydomonas applanata | reverse complement strand
GGGGGGGGGGGGGGGGGGGGGGGGGGGAGCATTGCCAGTATAACCTATCATGCTTGCATAGATGCCTACGAGTTCTGATGGGAGATGGGGCTGGCTCCCATGGGCAGTGGGGCCCGTGGCTACAGGTGCTGTTGGCTAGCAGGGCAAAAGACACAAATTAGAACCTCATATGAAAAACACCCTCGAAGTTGTCGTAGAGCGGCCCGGGCGGTGGGGGGCCGCGGGTAAAACAATCGCAAACGCAGCTCATGTGCCACAGCACTCCATGTTTAGGCATGCTCGATGCTGCATCATGCTCGATGCTGCATGCGTGGAGGGCTGTAGCGTGCAGCTGGCCTGAGGGGTCATCAAGGCAGCACACTGCTCAACACGCACCTCGATGAATTGGTTAGCGAGCTTATCCTCAATGGCATCGCGCTCCTGCTTCACGATCAGCGCCTCTGACAGCGCGTCAACCTGCAGTACAGCCACACGCACAGCACAGTGCAAGCAGCACAGACGAGCGGTCACGGCATGCCATGCAGCAGCGCCGGCCATCAGGCCAGGGGCTCCAAAACCACGGTGCAGCCCACACTCAAGTCAGGTGGCAGTGGCACAGGAGCGGGCAGCCCCCCTTCCTTCTGCAGCATGTGCTGTACAGCTGTTGCAGACGTCACTGAGCAGGCCTTTGCTGGCACGCTGTGGCGAGCGCGTTCAGGGTGCCGAGGACACCAGTCCGGGCAAGCAAGCCATACTTAGAAGCAGCCCCCGCAGCTGCACACCTGCATGCGTGGTGTGCCGGGCGGGAAGGCGTACGCAAGGCTCCACGAGTCAAACACATCCCCAACTGCGCTGAACTCGCAGCCTGCAACCCAATCCACCCAGCTTGCGTCCAGCACCAGTGCGGACAGTGACCCGTTGCGCAGCGCACCAAGCATCTGCACCTCATCCGCCGCGCTCTCCCTGCGCGGCACGAGACCGCGGCTACATGTCACCTAAACACAGCCAGAATGGTGATACTCATACACAGCGAGGTGCGGCAACCATACTCTGCTGCACTGCACTGCAAGCCAGGAGGTACATCGCGCTATGGAGCAACATATACATTGTGCATCTATGCAATTGCCACTTGTCTTGGTCGCGGACATGTGCTCTGGAGGTCGCCTTGGTGTCAGCAGCATGCGTGTGCCCTCTGCGGTGCTGCGAGTTGCGCTGGCTAGACATGCGGCACACACCAACGCAGGCCGTGGGCAAGGATGCCTAGCTGCTGCAGCCGCTCCACATATGGCGCCCAGGTCCCCACAGCACGTCCCCGCAAGTCCTGCAAACAAGCACAGACCAGTGCAGCACACAACAGAATGACTGCACAGCTAGTATGAGGACTCTACACGCCTACCAAAAACAGCTTTGTTTACCAAAAACAGCTTTGTTTTTACATTCATACTGTGCCTGTGGCGTCAGGGCTGCTGGTGCAAGGACCCTTCAGGGCCAGTTGGGCCTGATTAGGCAACACCGGCATACACAATCATAAGCGCTCCGCACCACGCACATCGCGTGAGTTGATGATCGGGCGGGCAGGCGCTGCGATAAGAGACGCCGAAGTGGCCCAAAAGATGTTGACCAGCACCAGCAGCATGAAGCCCCACACCAGCACAAGCGTGCGCGCGGGTGCAGACCGAGGGTTGGGCCTGCAGGTGGGCAGCATGGACATGACACGCACGGTCCCACAGGTTTATGAATAACAATATGTTTGAAATTATCTGTAATTTAACCTCATAACTATAGTTGTAATTATAAGCAGGGCCTGGCCAAACCCATAAAGAGTGCAGGTTAAACCTGCTTCCGGCAGTCAGACGGTGTATCATTATCCGTTCAACAACGCCTCAAGCTAGCAACCAGCCCGGGACAAGCATGCAACATACACGCGCACAGATCAACCCTGTTATAATCACAGCGCCACAGCAGCCACCACGCACCATGCCATCGACACCATGGCCCCCACGCAAAGCCACACATGGTCCCCCAGGTGCTTCAGCGTCAGAAGGCTCATTGCGTGTGCGCGCAGGGCCTCCTGCACCAGCTGGACAGCAGTAGACACTCTAGTCATGTGTGCATTTGGGAACAGGCCATGGGACAGGTGAGCAGCAGCTCCAAGCAGCCTGTGTTCAATTGCATGGCCGGTGCATCTGTCACCAGCCAGGAGAGCAAGAATTGGGCAGGCCATATGCCTGTCCCTTTATCACACCCAACATGCCCCAGTACCCCACCCCACCCCATTGTCACAGTTCAGAACACCTCCCACCTGGGTTTGGAGGAACTGGGCCGCATACTGGACGGAGCCCGCATGCACCAGCGACGAAGCTGGACGCGGCCCATGGTGCAGGATGCCATGTGGTGGGTGCAAAGATGCATTGGGCACATGGGGCGCGCTGCCCGCAGTAGGCTCAGGCTCAACGAGGTCATGTGCGAACCGCACATGGCCCCCGTGTTGCGCGTGCGCTTCTGGCTGTGATGCCATGCGTACTGCTGAGTGCTGCTGCAGCTGCTGTCCATCTGTTTCCCCAGTGAGCATATGCAGGCTGGGCAGCTGCAGCTCCTGCTGCAGCCATGCTGGGCCGCCTGCAGGGCTCGGCCGCTGCTCGACGTTCCCATGCACCGCCTGGCCCCCCATGCTGTGAGGTGCAGCCTCTGCCTGTGCTTGCACCACAGCTGCCTGAAATGGGCTGGCTATGGCGCGCATGTACCCAGCAGCCCACTCTGCCGCACTCGCAGGCTGTGTGCGCATCGGCCCCACAGCAGCACCCTGCTGTGCTTGCACACGCACTGCCCTTTGGCTTGGCTGCAGCAGGGGCTGCCCCTCACTGCCATTCTCTGCCTCTGCAGGCACATGGCTCACCTCAATGGCTGCAGTAACACCCTTCGGCTCGATGCGGGCAAGGCCATCAAGTGGGCGGCTCTGAACACTGGCTCCGCTATTCACCAGCCCCAAAGCCTGCTGCTGTTCTTGCCAGTCCTGTGTCACTTTACTGGCTCCCGTAAAAAGCTCCGGCTGGTCTGCTGGTGCGGCCGCTGACTGCGGTGTTACGGCTTGGCCGGCAACGTCCAGTAGCCCTGTACTGGCGTTTTGTGAAGCGTGCAGCTCACAGTGCATGGCTGACAGGTCTGCCTCCAGCTTGCGCGCCTGGTTGACCCGCGCGGTGATGTACTGCACGGTAAAGTTGGGCATTGGTACGTTGTGCACTGTTTACAGCTGTATGTTCCACTCCGCCCTGCCATGCGCATGCACAGATATTCGGTACACACACACGGCAGGCCCATCCAATCACCTGGCCAAAGCCACATGCGTGCAGCACGCGTACCTCAGCCCACGTCTCCATGGCCCACGCCAGCACCCCCACCGCGGGACCGGTGATGGCAAGTGCAAACCACAAGCCTGGTGAGAAGGTGTCCAGGACTGTCCAAGTCCCTCCGACCTGCTGGGCCGCAAGCACCAGGATGCGCAGACCTGCACACACACAGCTGGTGGACCACCGCCTCTGCTCACCTGCCTGTGGCGCTTCCCAACGGCATGAGTGGCCGGCTCCCACGAAGAAATGCAGCTGCCGTGACGCTTGCATTTCTCATCACAGCATCTGCAAAGCCTGGCGGGCACCTCCATGCGCACCTGTCTTGTACGTTGGCCATGAGAACATGAGCCCCTGCTGCACGTTGGCTGACGACATATCAATCCCTGCTGCACTCAGGAAGCAGGTGCCGTTGGGGTCCAGCAGATCAGCGACCATGGCCGTCCAATTCATGCACACAAAGTTCCAGTCCATACTGGACCAGCCGCTCTTGTGCATGTCCGCAACAGCACGAAACAGCTCCACCTGCACCAAGTGATTTGGAGGTGTTGTTCTTTGATATATCAGATGTGAGAGATGTGCAGGCCTAGAACAGCAACATGCAATTTCTCACCTGGTAGCCGGTGTAATCATCAGGATCAGTGCTCAGGTCGCACTGGACCATTGGTGTCCAGCTGCTGATGCACACCAGCCGGCGACCTACAAGTCACATTGTAATTGCATGCATCTCCCACAACCATGTCAACGAGCAGTACAGGTGCGCAAGCCAGCGTCCATGCAAGCCCATGGCGCGCATGCAAGCCACCAGGACAGGCAGGCTGGAAGCCAAGGGGCCCAAGAAGCACCAGCAGCATACCCAGGCACCCTGCACCGGCAGAAAGCTGCAGAGGACGGCCAGCAGTTGTGTGGGTGCGGCAGAAGTGGTGCTACACCTGTCGGCGCCCACCTGCTGCCCGCTCACGGCGCTCAGATACATCAAGGCCCTCATAAGTCCCAGTTTGATTTGCAAGCCCATAAACAGGCACCACGCCCTGTATAAGAGCTGGCTGAGCAGCAGCAGGCAGGGCCACGTGTGCAAAGGCACAGGCGAGCCATGCAAGCATGCGCCGCATGTGAGCGTTAAGCATGCAGCTTTCACAGAAGTTGACCTGTGAGTGCAATCATCCCAATCCTGCAATCCCTTTGCTTCAGCATCATGCTGTGAGATGGCTTGCAGACTGTTCTGAAAGCCATGCTGAATCAGGATTGCTTTGCATCAAGCCATGTGATGTACTGTAAGAGACGCCACCAGTCCATGTTGCGTGCGCCGCAGCTTGCCCATCGTGCGGAGCTGGAAGTTCAAGTCAAGTATGATTTTAAGTATGATCAAAAAAGGGAGGCCACATATTCCAATCTCTGCGCCCATCGTGCAGAGCTGCACTCGCTTTCACCATGTACGATGGAATGGCTGCTCAATCATGATTACAGATTATGGATCATTCTGACAACCCTTGTGACCTGCGGGTGTGCAAACAATGCATCTGATACAAGGCTGCAGCGCACAGGCATGTATGAGGTCTGCACCAGCAGCTGGACCCCAATGGTGCGCGCATGATTGACTCATGCCAGGTTTGTGAGACATGCAGCTCTCCATCATGTCCAGTGCGCATCTACACTCTGCAGGTCAGCTGCATACTCGACAGCACCAACCAAAGCCTGTTCTCAGGCTTCCAGGTAAGCTGTGTGCATTTGGGCGGGCACCACGTGTACTTGCTTAGTTTGCTGCCTGGCTTGCTGCCCGGCTTGCCTGGCTTGCAGTTGCTTAACCACCAGGTGGCGTCCTCGTGTGCAGGTGGATCTAGCACGGGCCCTGGCCAAGGCCTTGAACTGGACTGATGGTGGTTGGTCAGTGGTTTTGCTGGCCTTTGAAAACTGCGTGGACCATACATCTGGACATACCGTACATGCTCATCTGCAGCCGGGGCCAGGATGGCAGCACACAGTCGAGTGGCTTTGCGCGTGTTGCAGGTATCTGAAATGCCTGCCGTGGAGCGCCATGCTTCAAGATCTGGCATCACCAAATGGCACATGCTTCATGGCCGCTGCAGGTAGAGCCTGTGGCATGCTGTCATGCTGCAGGGTCCACTCTGTAGCTGTGATCATTTGACAGCTGCAGCAATCGCAGACAAACTTGCTGTTCCTTGATTTGACCAGGCCAAGTCAGTGCCTGTTTGTACTGCAGGAGTAACAGCCAGTGAGGTGGACCTGGACATGGGGATTGAGTTCTCTTGGCCCAATTACTACAGCGGCTTGCGAGTTTTGGTGTACCAACACGATCGCTGGGGGGCACTGTGGGACGTGTTTGCTGCACTGGACCCAGCTGTCTGGGCCGTGCTTGGCGGCACGATGGCTGTGGTGTCCCTCGTTTATTGGGGCTTCACACGCTGGTGCGTACTGCGACATTGCACATGTCATGCACACGCGCTCGGTTGCCTTCATAACAGCAGCGACTGCTTGAACAATGCCTTGCCGCATGGTAAACACGTGCGTCCACCTGGTGCAAGTGTCCTCCTACAGCACACACAGCGGCGGGCATGTGGCAATTTCACGATCAGCAGGTATGAGGCCATCGACCGCGCTGACCTGAAACGCAAGCAGCTCAAGGCGCGGGACAAAGGCATCCCACGTATGTCACCTGCTGCTCCAGGGTCTGGCACTGTGTGGTTGTTGTAGGCTCATGTGTTTGTGGTTGCTACAGACAGAGCACAGCGATGCACTGCAGTGATCGCTACAGCTGAGTGTGCTGCTGGCCTGCTGTTGTCTGCAGTGACGCGCAGCACTCTGCAGCTGTGGCGTGCTGGCACAGCCTCAGCCGCGTTGGTGCCTACCGGCTCTTTCCAGGAGCCCGCTGCAGCACCAAGGCATGAAGCACAAGCAGATGCTGCTGCAGCGTCTTGTGACGAACTGCTGCCACCGCATCACCCAGCAAGCTTTGCTGCGGGAGGGGTTGCAGCTGGCGCGGATGCCCACGACGCCACAGAAGACACACCACGAGCTGATGCAGCCGGCAGCAGCGGCGCCAAAGGGCCACCTGTGCTGCCTCCCAGCATGCTTGATGCAGGGGATGCGGTGTTCAACGTGGTGGGATCAGGAGTGTGGATTGCATGGCCTGAGCCAAGCCTTCTGGCTCATAGGCTTGTGATGCTGGGCTATGGCTTTCTCTTGCTGCTACTCACTACGGTGTATGGAGCCAACACGGCAGCACTGCTCACGCGGCAACAGCTGGGCGGCAAGGTCAGTGTACTGAGGAGGCGTATGCATCTGCCAGTGGCGGTGCACACGGTCTGCAACTTGTGGCAGCCTGCGGGCCTCATATATGCTGGTCACCTGACCATTGGATACGTGCGAAAATGATGCAGGTTGGACGTTGTATGTGATGCATGCTTGCTGCACTCTGCAGATCACCAGCAGGGATGACCTGCCTGGCCATGCAGTGGCGGCCTGGTCTGGCGATCTTGCAACGCTTGCCAAGTACGGCATCGCTGCAGCCGGCATGGCATGGTGAGTATGTGAGCCGGATACATGGCTTGCATGCTGCACAGCAAAAACCTGCTGCCAACAAAGAGCATGCCATCATCCTTACAGCATCGAGACCATGTCACAATGCTTGCAAGCTTCAGTTGTGCTCTTTGCCGCTATGATCCTGGGCTGCCTGCTGTGCCTGACCTGCAGGGAAGACTCACGTGACGAGTCTGTGATGCTGCAAGCGCTGTCCAGTAAGGAGTACGATGCCCTGGTCCTTGACGCAGCTTTTGTCAATCATGTGGCCGCGCATGCATGCCGCTTCCACGCAGTGAGTTTGTTACATCTGCCGATTTGGTGTGTTGTTTACCTCCTGCTTGAAGCATCATCGAAGGCATGGGGGCATCAGCAATGGCTGTCTAACCCACAACGAACCACGCTAAGTGGCTGTGCATGTGGTAATGCCCCTGTTGCAGGTAGGGTCTGTGTTTGAGCGGCGTGGCCTAGCGTTTGCCTTCCCAAAGGGCACGCCAGGGGACATCGTGGACAAGGTGTCCTGGGCACAGGTAATGCGTTGAGGGACAATGGCAACGCTGACAGCTGGTCGGCTTTCCGTGCATGTGTGCTGTGCAGTGGTACCTGCGGGGTCATGCTACACGGCACATGTTCCGTGGGTAACTGCTGCGCCATGTGTGAGCCGCAGGTGCGCCTGCAAGAGAAAGACTTGCTGCTGGATCATCTCTCTGCTCAATATGTGGCACCGGGAGGGGGCCGCTGCCAGGTATGCAAGGCAACCGCTGTGGGCTCTAGAAGTAAAGTGGAGTTCAGTGCTTCAAAGAACAAGGTCCAGCATGAATCGATTGCATGCGTTTCATGTGGCACATTGGCCACGCCATGATTTTCGTGATCCCACGATCCCACCAACGATGCATGGGGCACATGCAGGGTGGCGGTTTGGCAGGTGCGGACGGGGGCACCTATGCAGGCTCAGATCCTGCAGACCAGAGTGTGCACTTCAACCAGGTATGTAGAACAGGTGGTGGCGCAGAATCTGTTGCAGCGGTGATGTCTTGAGCTCGTGCGTTGACTCTTCTGTGCCCGTGTGCTGTGTGCATCCACTCCGGAGCTCTGTGTGACCAACTGTTGCTGCATGGCCACACACAGGTGCGAATTCTATGGATCCTGCTAGCCACCAGCGTTGCTGCTGTCGCACTCTTTATGATGCTGGTGACTCATGTCACCGATGCCCGACTGCGGCGCGCCATGAAAGCCCAACACAGCGCAGTGGCTGCGGCTGCACGCGGCTAGTGGCAGTCCAAGTCTGGTACAGGTCTGGCTGACAGCAGCTGAGTGGCTCATCTGCGCTGCATATTTTAGAGCCAAGGTTGTCATGGGCCCTATGTGGCCTGCGTCACTTGCCTTCATGTGCTCAGGAGGGTGCTGTGGATGCAGCCTAAGTGGGACTCAGGCATTTGCCTGTGTGCTGTTTGAGCAAGACAAGGTGGGACTGTAATGCATCCACAAATGCAGGTGTCCATTGTCAACATTGCAAGTCCTCACACGACTCACAAGCTCGTCCTTGTCTAGGTTGACTTCCTGCTTGTACTCGCATGGTAGACTGTAGTGTTGTGTAGTAATGGGTAACAATGTCCCTCGTTTCAGCCTCCCGGATAGTTCTATTCTTCAGTGCCCGAACTTGGCTGGCATGGAATGCAGCCTAGACAGGGCCAAGGCCCCACCACCATCAGCCCAGGCAGCCGATACGACTGTATGTACCAGAACAGGGTGCACGAATTCCTGGCCGTCTGTGCAACTACTTCATCCCAGAGCATGTACACGAGAGTCTGTACAAGAACCACACAACTATGATCCTGCTCGCCACCAGCGTTGCTACTGCCGCACTCTTTATGATGCTGGTGACTCATGTCACCGATGCCCGACTGCGGCGCGCCATGAAAGCCCAACACAGCGCAGTGGCTGCGGCTGCACGCGGCTAGTGGCAGTCCAAGTCTGGTACAGGTCTGGCTGACAGCAGCTGAGTGGCTCATCTGCGCTGCATATTTTAGAGCCAAGGTTGTCATGGGCCCTATGTGGCCTGTACTAAAGTATAATGCACTCTGCCTTGCTCATAATACCTTCCAGACCTGTGTCATAACACCTCATGGCCTGCCACGGCCTCCCACAGTAGGCCACCTCTGTTGAATGAACTAACAGAAGCCGTGCCAAACCGCTTTCTCATACCAGAGTGTCAGACACTGTACAAATTGATGTGCCACCTCCTCACGACCACCCTCAAGGGTACAGCCCAGTGATAAAGGTGGAGCTGAACGTCCCTGTCGGGTCCGTGCGCGCCATAGCCTCCTTGAACGGGCCCAGCTGCCCAGCAAACACCTGTACACAAAGCAGGGCACACGAGCAGTCAGTAACATGAGGTTGCATACGTGCATCACGCGCATCCCGACCACGGCAGTGCTGGCTGTCTTGCCGCTGCTGGCATGCAGTTGTACTGCCTGGCTGTCGTGTGTTGCATGTACCGCTACGGCAGTACACAGACACACCTCCTTGACGTAGGGGGTGAGCCAGTCATCCACGTGACCGGTCACACCTGCCAGCTTGGCAGCCTCCCTGAGGTCATTGAACTTGCACCTGAAGCAGTACATCAGGTTCAAGCAGGGATATCATGCGATGGCCGTCTCAGCGATTGTGCATTGAGAAGCTACAGCCCAACAGTGCAGCCGATCGCATTGCGTCACCAGACGTACATTAATTCAGTTCACTTGGGGCTGCCGGATGCGGCAAGCATGGGAAAGCATGGTCCAGAGGGTGCTGCTCACCAGTGAGGACGTGGGCGGAACCCGCCCGGGTGCTTGATGCTTGTCCATGCATTGAACACCTCCTTGCAGAACGGCAGCCAGCTTCCATACAGGTCCGTCTCAACGTCCGCCAGCACCTCCTGTGTTGCAGGCAGTGCAGCACACGCGTTGTACTGCCTGCCTTGGCAGTTGCTCCCTGCCTAGAGCCCTTGACAGTTGGCATGCGGTGTCAGCATCACAGGTGCGTGCAGGTACAGTGTGTGCAGCTCCACTACGCGTACTCCCCTCAATCGCACGCCCCCAAAGGCAGCAGACTTTGCCATACACTCAGCAGGCTGGTGGAATGACTACAGAGCGTGCCATTCTGCAACACACGTATAGGATCTCCCCATGCTGTCCGCAGCACTCACAACCCAGCACCAGTAGCCCGCCTTGAGCGCAGGGTCTGTAGTGTAGGAAGGAGACATCAGGGCGTCGCTTGAGCGCGTGAAGCGCATCTCAAGCGCGACGTTCAGGGGGTTGCTGCGTGCAGGGGTAGGAGCACTGGAATGAGCCTCGCAGATCATCCACATAGATGCAGCAGAGGCCGAGTGCTGGCACGCTCCGCATGCAGCGGCCAGTAGTGTGCCTAGCAGCCAAGTACGTGCTGGTCCATGTATGGGTGCATGCAGGTGCTGCCCTGGTAGCCGCTCGCAGTGCAGGCACGAAGCCCATATGTGTGCAGCGGCCTTCAAGACAGTCAGCAGCATCAGCACCACCAGTAGCACCAGCACCCACGTCTTGGTTGCCTTGATACGTGCCTCTGTCAGCCGCACCACAGCCAGCCATGCCTCACGTACGTTGCTGCAGTCCTCGGCCACTGGGAAGCACATCTCTGCGGGTGAGGGCAGTTGGGCAGGTCACGGCAGCTGGTGCGGCTGTCAGACTGCACAAGTGTATTGGTATCAGATGCGGAGTTAGATGGACAGGCTGCATGTTGATCCAGTGCTGATCAGGGGCCACTCCCAGATGATCATTCAAGTCACGTAGCAGATCACCCAGATTAGAGCACAGATGCTGGGCGCACCGAAATCATAGCATTTGAAGATGTCGATGTACTTCTTGTAATGGATGGCCCTCATGAGTGTCTTGTCGCCGTTGCGCAGCCACCCAATGGGCGTGTTGGTGTTGGCCAGTTGGAGGCCCAGCTTGGTGAACAGGCCAGAGGCGGCCTGCGGCAGCAATGCCGGTCATGTAATGCATTGGAGGTCACATCAGCTACATGCGTCCTCCTGATGGGAGGGACCACCACTAGCTGACTGCATACGATTCAAAGTTGTGGCCTCGGCTTCTGTCCGTGTAGACTCTATGGAGTGCCAGCAGGTGCTGGCCATGGCAAGCAGATCGTAATAAATCATAATATCAAGCTACTGCCGTCTGCAGGCATGTGTCTCACCTGCACACGTAGAGGCCACAGCACTTTCAGTGGGTCGCGCACAACCTGTGCGCAGGTTTTGGGCAGTTCAGACACATGGTGAGGTGACGCCTTGCCGCCATGCGCTGGGTGCACCAGAGCATGCGTTATAAATCTTATGATGCGCAGACGTCTGATGATCCATGTCAGATGCGTATTCCAAGAAAACCACAGGATCACATTCCGTTGGCGGCACACACGGCAGTTGAGGTACAGCAGTACAGCCGTATTGCGGCAGTACCTGCCCGTACGCGCTGATTGCCTTGCCAACCTTCATCTCCAGCAGCTCCAGCTTTTGCAGCAAGCTCTCCGGCTCATCGCTGCAGCCGTACAGGTGGTTGATGTGGTTTGTTAGCTCGTGGTGAACTTGGCTTATCTGGTGATACAAAGGGACGAGCTGGGAGATGGAGCAACCTACACCCTGCAAAGCTGGTACAACATCATCAATGCCACCCTCATCAAGTTAGCTCCAAGATGAACACAAAGCGAAGCAGATCTGTATAACTGTCAGCCCAGCAGCCTGACACATCGCAGTACAAGCCACGCACACAAAGTGCTCGACGTGTGAGGGGTCAGCATCCACACGGTGGGTGAACACATTCAGATACATGTGGTCCTGCATGGGATCCCACTTGGTCAAGAAGTCCTTGTCTGCCAGATCTGTTCATGTGGTTGGACACGCATGCCAATGTGTGCGTCAGGGCATATGTGCGTGTACATCGTTGCTATGCAAGGCAGCTGATCATGATCACATATGGGATGTGGGCTGACTCCCAGCCACTTCACTACCCAGGGGCGCACCCATGCACTACACAGTCTGCCGCTGTGAGTGTTTCCTCGGTAGCTGCGGCTGCAATGCAAAGGAAGAAAAATGCGCGGCATGCAAGCGGCCTGCTGCGATGCTTTGACGGGCCGCATTCGTATTAGGCAAGCCAGCAGCCAGCACCAGCAGCGCCCACGCACCCAGCAGCTGGCGCTTGCTGACAGAGCTCAGCGGCAGCCAGAACACCTCCAGGCTCATGGCAGAGTCTAGCATTTCCTGCGCATACATTATAAATCAAGAGGGCATGAGGGTATGGGACCTGCATGGTGGCATTCAGCCAGGCTGGGACAGCATGCTAGCCATACCCAAGAGCAGCTTGTGGTGTCAAGCTGGCAGCACTCCCACGCTGGCTGTACTGCATGTTCCTTCAGGCCTTGAATGTACTGCCTTGTACTGCCTTGTACTGCCAGCACTGCCTGGTGGCCGTACCTTGAGCTTGGCAGGGCCACCTCCCAGGATGTCACGCATGACCGGCAGGCTGTGCTGTACGTGCACATATGGCGTGTCCAGCTTGTCACACAGCTGCAGCGTGAGGTCAATCACGACGCCGGCCATCCCGAAGCATGCCCTGTACAGGAGCAGCAGGTGGGTGAGCACATGTCAGTGATACCATCCCCAAAGCTTTGAGCAGGTGACCATGGACTGCCACAGCAGGGAGGTGGGCAGCTACCAGCAGTCGCAGAGGGGGGATGGGCACCCAGCTCTCCTTCCTCACTCATCTCTCACTTACCCACCACCCTACCTGCTGTATCAACACACACAGCAAGAGGCGACACAACATTACGCAACCTACTTCAACTCACATGTGTGCGCGTGCGACTAGCTCTTTGATCTCTCACGCTCTCTTGCCGTCCTCACCTGATCGCATCCCAGTCCGGGTGTGACGCGTCGTACTGCCGAACTGCAGCTTCTCCACCTTCCGTGTTCACCACTGTCAGCCCCACCACAAAGTCTGGCACGCTCTTCTCATCCTTGGCAGCGCCCTGCAAGCCAGCCAGCAGCTGAGACACATTAATGCCCGTGTAGCGTGTACTGACCAGTACCGTGCGCAAACCAGATCCCAGGTCACCAGACCTTGGGACACCCATCATCCATGCCCTACATCAACTCATGCACCTCCGATTACAGTTGGCTGAATTTGATACCATGCCTGCAGCCACAGCACTACAACCACGTCACAGCTGTGCCAAAGTGTAGCTGTACCACATGAGAGCAACAGGATTACATGCATGACAGCTGCCATGGGCAGCACGCACATGGCATCCGGGCATGATGACGCCCGCATAGCGCACGCCGTCCAGGATGACATCCGAAGGCAGTCCCACGCGCCCCACCTCCTCCTACAGGTAGGCACATTGCAACACACGACGTGACCAGTGCAGTACTGCTTACAGTAGTGCGGTACTGCTTGGCATGGCATGGCATGGCATAGCATGGCGGCAGCGACAAGTCGTTGCGCAGGATCACGTGGCACCACCAGCGCTGCTAAGCGCCGACACTTGTGGGACTGTGCGGGGGGACTGCGGCATGGTTAGCATGCCGCGGCGTGAAGATGGGGGTGCGGATGGGGGTCTTGGCAGGCAGCCCGGCAGGCAGACAAGTGGGTGGTCAGGGGCCAGAAGGGGGTGGGGGTGGGGGGGTGGGCTGGGAGCGGAGGGGGGGTGCTGGCACACTGGGTGCCACATCGTCGCCCAGGGGCCCCATCCACCCCACCGCACCCACCGCATGCTGCTCCAGCCACAGCGACAGCTCGCCAGTTGTTACGCCAGCCGCCACCTTGACACGCGCGGCTGTGTGGGGCCCGCCGGCAGGCCCCTTCTCCGCCCTGGCGTGTTACATGCAGGCAGCGCAGGCGTGTTCATTCGGCATAGCAAGCATGGCACCAGGTAACAAATGGGCAGTGGCCAAGCTTATTGCATACATCAATACATGCTATCCGCTTGATACGGCGGCTGTGTGCGCCACGCTCACCCTTGTGCCTGTTTGTGGTGGACACTACGAATAAGTCGGGATCAGTCTAGCATGCAGACATATCTGTATTAGGCCGCGCCACTAACCTTGTAGTTATGCAAGGGGAAACTGGGGGCGTGCAGGGTTTGCCTTGCATTCTACACTAGCCCATCATTTGCGGTGATGTGACAGCCCATCAGCTGTGGCCTCATGCCAGTGCATGCACTTTTCACCTCACCTTGACACGAGCTGGATGCGCGCACCGCCTCCGCCATGAATGGACATATCCTTCGTAAACAGCGCCTTGGCCTTTGGAGCGCAACCGCAGAAAGTGCTTTAGGTGAGGGCGTACGGCGTGAGGGCGATGCATCCATAACTTGCATGCCATGTATGCAGTCAACAGGCGTGTTTTAAAGGCGTTCTGGGAGTAAGTATAAGCAGGGCCAAGGTGTGAACGGAGCGAGCTGAGAGGGAGTCGCGGCCTGAAGGAAAGGACGCAGCGCGTGAAGCAAGCAGACTGCAGCGTGCGTGCAGGGAAGCCAAACACAGAGCATTACCCGAGCCCGGCTGCAAGCCGCAGCCCCGCCAGCAAGCACCCCACAGCAAGGAAGCGGGGCTGTGAGTGTGTACCTTTCCCGCATCCTGGTCTGTCAGGGTGATCGGCGTCCACGAGTGGCCGTGGCCGATGCAGCGCACGCGCTTGCCTGCAGCTGCGGCCTCAGCCACCACCGCCACCACCTGCGCCATGCCACCACAGCGATTTGAGTGAGAGGGGTATGCGCCCATTGCAAGGGATAGGTGCGGGCGCTGCGTGTGGGAGTAGGCAGTCAGCAGTGCACATGGCAGCACTTGTAGCGTTGCCAGCACTCAGAGCTACCCTTGGGCATACAGCTTGCACAGCCCCTGTCAGCACAGCCTCTGCCTGACGTGCGATTACTGCCGCAGCCCAGCGCAAGCACTCAGAGCAGCCCTGGTTGCTGTCGTGAACGCTCGTAATTGCTGCTCAAACACACGGGTCAGACCAGCAGGCCAAACCCGTACCTCCTCCGAGGTCTTGGGCACAGCAAAGTCAATGGCCTTGTGCGCGAGAGAGAGGCCCCAGTTCTGCAGCAATGGACAGGGGAAGTTCGTACTGTGCTGATGGTGCTGCACCAGGCAGCCACGGCAGCTGCGCGCAAGCATGTGCGCCGGCCATGTGCATGCACCGGCATGCCGTTTCTACCGGTAGGTCATCAGCCTGGGCCTGATTCCACGGCATGCTGTGACTGCCTGCCTGCCTCCAACCAGCCAAGCAACCAACTAACCAAGTGGGGCCGCGCACCTGCCATGTGTACGTTGCTTTGTCCCCTGTGACCGTCTTAGTCAGGTGGCCGTCTGGTTCCTCACCATCCTTATACACTGGCGGTGCAGTTGCATTACCTGCCGCTGGGGCTGCGGCTTTAGCAGCTGCTGTTGGGCCGTGCAGCGCGGCCTCCAAGCCCTCAAGCAGGCCCGTCCAATCCTTAGCCAGCCTTTTGTGCTGATCTTGGGAGGTGGCCGTTGCAGCGCCTGAGGACTGTTCCTCCATGAATGCCAGCACCTGTGCATGCCCAACACCATCACGTGTGACATGTGTTCCATACCAGTCCGTGCTGCTGCCTGTTCCTCTGCTTCACACGAGGCCAGTACGGCCCCTACAGTGGAAGTACGTCTTGAAAACCAGCCATAGCACGGCGTATGCGGTGGTGGCATCGATGTATCACATGGTTTGTGGCGCGCGGGCATGTGTGTGGCTCGTTCAGCTTCGCGCAGCTTGGCTGCCCCAAGTCATACAAGTATGTGCTGAGGTTGATAACCGCGCAGGCACTGCCGACATATGCAGACATATCTGATTGTTGCCGTTTTCAGACGCTGCCAGGTGCACGCCCCTTGCGGGAGCTGCCAGCAGGCAACAGTTGTGTCGATGTGTGCCAAGACTCATTTTGTGTTGCTCTTTGTTTGGATTGTCGCACCTCGACTATGTGCTTCATCACCCGGGCGTCCCCACCGTCCCCTGCGGCTGGTCCTCCTGCACATGGGGTAGGTGACTGCTGGCCTGAGATGAGCCGTTCAACTACTACGCGACCTGGTATGCAGCACTGACCGCAGGACAACATCAATACATGGCACTCTGACTCCTGGGTTCTGCATGAGTGCACGGCCCACCACCTGCCAGCATGATGGCGTGGCTGTGAGCTCCCAAGCTTCCCCTGACATGCGCAATGTGCTACAACACGACCTCATGCTAGGTGCAAGCACGCATTACATGAAACATGCTTGCATGCACACCTTGCGCCGTGGCCACAGCCTCTGCATTGCAGCAGCGCAACATCCTGCTCTGTGCCTGCTGTTTGCTTCTGCAAGGCAGGTCCATCATCAGTTGTGTGGTTAGCGCTTTGCGCACACTATGGAAGCTGTGCCAGAGCGCGGCGCGCTGTGCACATGTGTCTCAGTGCGTTGTTTTTACTTTTCGGGGGGTCCTCGACATGACAAACATGACCGGTGGGAACTGCTGATCAGGTACGAGCATCTTGAGGTGTACCCGCACAAGTTGAAACGTTGCAGTATCAGAGGAGTGCATAGCTTCATCTTTGAATAACGTCAAATGTGCTAGGACGTTTCGTTTACACCTGGGCCCACCTGGTGTTTTAGGGCACTTGAATGCTCCTGGATGCGCAAGAAGGACGTGCGAACTAGAGGGTCAAGGAAGTCAGAGAGCTTCAGGTAGAGAGAGGCACAAGCGGATAGACATTCAGTAATGTCAAATGGACTAGATACTGCACAAGGAGGCTGCAGCAAGGAATCACACTTGCCGTTTCGGCAACGAGTGAAATGAGGAGGGATTCCTTGCCTTGCAAAAACCTGCACCTAGGCCACCTACGCTGCACATCATGCTCAGCTTGTCAGATTGATCTTCGACCTGCCTTGCTGCAAACATGCTGATGGAAAATGAAGCTGTGTTGAAGGCGCTAGGACGCCTAAATGTATGTATTTGAGCACAATTTAGCTTTGCCAACCAAAGGCTAGCAGGCAGGATCAAAGTTTCGCTGGCAGTGCTTGCATCACATCCTGCACAGCACTGCGGTATCCACGTCAATGGTGCTGATCACCTGGTACAGCTGAACGTGTATGTGCCTGCATGATGTTGACAGCTGGCAACCGGTTGCTGCATGTGTGCCATCATGTCAATGTGTGCCGTCATGTCGATGTTGCTGTACATGGTGCCCTGGTCTGCAAAGTACTGTCAACGCCTTTCATCTATCATATGCACATGCACCCTTGCGCAGCCGCCATCTGGCCTGGGTGCCCAGTTGACCCCTGCTGCCGGTGGTCACGGGTGGTAGGTGTGTCAGCGCAATGCAATGCGTGTGCCCAATGGGGGACCGTGCTGTGATGCGCATCACGCGTCTATGCACGTTGATCTTGGCCTATGTGCTGTGTTCGTGGTGGATATTAGCTGTGAGGCAGGTGCAGTAAGAGGAATGCAATCACCTTGATCTGACAAGGGCCAGATCAGTAAGCAGGCTGTTGGGCCATGAATAGACTAGATCCAGTCAGTGCTGCAAACAGCACAGGCATCAGCAGCCAGTAAGAAAAATGCTTTCACCCAGGTTCGAACTGGGGACCTTTCGCGTGTGAGGCGAACGTGATGACCAACTACACCATGAAAGCTAGAACTGCTGATGACATTATCCGACAGCAAGCAACTCACTAACCGCTACACAAGCAGAACCCCCCGTAGCGCAAACGCGGCCTCTGAGGTCGTAGGCTCGATTCAGAGCCTCTGCACAGCTGAAGCCGGGCGTTATAGTCTATGGGGCTTGTGTGTGTGCTTGGCAGTCGCCCCACCTAGGAGAGGGTCCGGTAGCCCTGGTCGCGAGTAATGTGCAATTCCTTTTGCGGGCCTTTAGCCGTTTTGTTTGCAGAAGGTGCGCGTGCGCGCGTGTGCTCTAACGCACTCGTTGGAGGTTCAGTAGCGCTTTGATGCCCGGATGCTCCTGGTCTGTACATGTCACAATTTGAGGTTCTGCGACGGCTGATGCTGGCCTGCTGTCAGTAGCTTACTGGAGCATGCCAATGGACAGGGAGTGTGGCCAGGGTAGGAGGGCGGTTGATTCCTGCGTCTTTAGCCTTCTTGTGTCTTTCTCACCTAGCCCATGCGTCACATATCACGTAGCAGCTCCTCGATGGTGTGGCCCCTGCTCCAAGCCGAAGGTGTGGGGGCCTGGTGGTGCATGGTTACTACTGCCTGCTTGCAGGGTTGTATCCATGTAGCGTATTGCGCTGTGCAACAATCCTTCTTCTTTGGCGGGTCTATCACCCTTTTCTTCCGTTGCACGCTTCTGACCAGAGCGGCAGAGGACTGGAAACGGTTCGCATGGGGGGTCTGGATTCCCACAAGCTGGCAGGGCCATGCTCTCCAGGTGGGTAATGTGTAACAACCATCGTTCAGCGGGGTGAACACACCTACAACGGCGGTGCTTCTAGCTGCCAGCAGTTATATGGGCTATCCAGGATCCAAGCCTCGTGATCTAGCTGACCCAATCGGGCTGATAATGGGGTGGGGCTGCAGAAATGCAGCTGTGCCCCGGATCGTGTAACACCACTACGACTACTGCACGCGCGTTGTTGTTTGCTTCATCCTCTGCCCCTTTTGCCTGCTCCTATCGATGGTACAGGGCGAGGAGCTAGGTTGTGTTTCCACTACCCTGCAGGTGAGATATGCAGACCAGGGGGCTGGGGCTGTTGGGCTGCGGTTGCCAGAGCTGTGTTGGGCGGTCAGTGTGTAAACAACACGGCGTGCTGCACCCCAGCCCCGTGCTGACCAGCTCTGCGGCACGTATCCTGGGTGCAGGCTGCTGGGATCTGGAATGAACTTGAACTGGAACATGGAAGCAACAGATAGACGCGCAGGCTCCTGGTGCCACCCCACACAAACTGTGGTGGGTATGCAGTAGTAAGGCAGAACAGCTTGCCACCACACACCATATGATCAAGAATGAGGCTCAGCACTGTTCAGTACGGCGTGTGCACCAATCTCATGCAGCTCTTGAACGGTCCTAGGTGTGCATGTGTTGGCAAAGCAGGCATGTGTCACGATAAAGCGCTTACGCCTTTTGAACAACAATTGTGAACGAGCTGGGCATTGTAAAGGGCACACAATGTCACACTCAGTACAACACATCTTATACACCACAGACTGTTGTTGTTTTCCCCACCAATGTCATAAGAAATGATCAAATGGCCATAAGCAGGTTGAGCAGCACGATCACGCACCTACAAAGACCAAATCGCCCCCCATCACCACTGCACTGACTTGGCGCTTACCATACTCCTTCTGGCCCTGCCCCGTAGCTGGACCAACACCAGCTGCTGTCGAGGGCTCGGACTCTGGAGAGGTGCAGCGTGTCCGAAGGAGTGTGCCCGTGCGTGCGTGCTGGGACCCCTGCAGGATCCTCACCACCTCCTCTACCTTGTCAAAGCTCACACTGCCAGCCGTGACCCCCGGCAGCTGCTCCAGCGCAGCGCGCACAGCACGCCGCTGCAGCGCCAGAGGGGCGGCGAGTAAGGTGCGCCTGTGCAGCCGCAAGAGCCACGTGCCCCGCACGCCACCTTGCACGTCCGGGGCCGGGGCTGGTGGCTGCATCGCGCACGTGAGCAGCTGGGCTGCCAGGCCCTCCAGCATGTGCAGATCTTTGGTCAGCTGCTGCATCTTCTGTGATCGCAGGCAGGGCCCACCCAGGATGCGCTCCAGCTGAGGGATGAATTCCAGCCGCAAGCGGTTGCGCTTGCACACGGATACATCATGGTTTGTGTAGTCCTCCCACATGGGCAGCCCCAGCTCGCTGCAGAACCCCCCTGTCGCAGCCCGGTCCACACCCAGCAAGGGCCGGATCACCACCAACGGCGGGGCACGTGCATCGCCAGCTGCATCCTTCGATCCAGCAGACGCTGCGACCCACCCGATGCACTGCCTGCGCTTCAGGGCCTGCAGTCCTGTGAGGCCGGTGCCTCGCAGCAGGTTGAGGAGCTGCGTCTCGAGCCGGTCAGATGCTGTGTGCCCTGTGGCAACAATACTGCATCCAGCTGCTGCAGCCATCTCAGCTAAGGCTCCGTACCTCCAAGTCCGTGCGCTGCCCTCTGTTGCGATCGCAGTTGGGTCAGGGGCAGTGCGCTGCAGGCATCGCAGGCCCAAGCTAGTGGCCACTGACGCGACGAATGCCGCATTGCCAGCTGCATCTGTTTGCCACCCATGGTTGCAGTGCGCCACTGTGAGATCAAAGCCCCTGAGCTGCGACAGCACCCGCATGGCCAGCAGCATGCACATAGAGTCCTGCGTCACGTGGCATCACAAAGGATCTGTCGGCACCTTTGGCTTGAAAGGATCCCCTCGATCATGTATCGACATCATTGCATGCGGACTGCTGATGTGCTGCTGAGTTGGCAGAGCGCATGCATGGACTGCACACCACAACAGTACAGCGTAGCCCTATGCAGTGCAGTGCAAGCAGTACAAGATCAGTGCAAGCAGTATGAGGCTGCACGCGCCAGGGCATGGCTGCTCACCTGGCCGCCAGACACAGCCAAAAGCACATGGTCTCCTGTTTTGACCAGCTCATGTTTGTTCACAGCCCGATCAGCTGCGTTGAGCACGCTCAAGAGATTTGAAGCCTGTGCAGCGCCCGAAGGCAGCCTCAATCCCAGGGCCCTGAGTTGCAGATCGACGAGCGTGAGAACTTCCTCGGCAGTTTGGACCCCAGCGGCAGGGATCCTGCATAGCAAAGTTGGCTTGCTGTCTCCTGTTGCCCACTCCTGCTCCTGCTGCTGGTACTGCTCCTGTGACGCTGACAACGGGAGCAATGGGCTGTTCTTGTGTTGCTCAATGATGTTCTGCATGAGCGCTGTGCCCTGAGCACTTGGGGAACAGGAGGGGGACGAGCCCTGGCCACACAGCAAAGTGCTGATGTCTGTTGTTGCTGCTGCGCTGGCCCCAGCTTGCGCTGGCACCCTCGCGTCTGTCGAGAACCGACGCAGGCGCTCATCCTCCTGACCACTGAGCAGCAGCAGGTCTGAGCGCAAGCACTCTGCTGAGCGCGCAAGCACGCGGTCGACTGCTGGGTTGAAGTGTGTGCGCAGGTAGGGCAGCAGGTCCTGCAGCTGCCTGATGGCTGCCCTGTCTCCTGCACTGCCCTGGGCGCTGTTGGAGGGGCTGACATCGTGGTTGTCTGGCTGTGCAGGCTCAGCAGGTGGCCATGGGGCCAGGTTGTGCTCCACGCAAAAGACTTCCAGCTGAGTGGAACTGACACTGCGCAGGGGATGGATGATTTGGATGGATGGCTGCGTTTGATGCGCACTGTGCCCATCGCTGCTGGGATGCTCTGGACTCTGCTGCACCATTGCTGTCTCTCCCCCTTGCGTCAAGGCTTGCAGCGCCCCACTCATGCCAAGCACAGCAGCCAGGAGCTGCGTGGCTTGGTCCGTGGCAGTCACACCCAGCATCACAGCTGTGCAGCCATGATCCTGGGCCATCTGGTACAGGGCTGTGGTCATGGAGCTGGGGCTGCATTCTGAACTGGCTGGCAGCACGCGCATGCAGTGCTGCAAGCCCAAAGCTTCTGCGTGCTGCTGCACGTTCGCAGCCTGCCAGCTGCCTTCGGGCAGCACGCAGTGGCCCAGCACACACTCAACACCCAGAGCAGGCGCGATGTCATGCATGATGCGCGCCATGCACAGGGAGGCCTGCAGTCGCAGCCAGGCAGGACACGTCCATGCTCAGCCACAGTCGAGTGATTGAACAAGCAGCACATGATTGAATAAAGCATACATCATCCTGGTTATCTTTGCAAGCATGCAGGTGCGTGTCTCAATTAGCATGACGCATTGCACGATCAAAAGGTCCTCTGCACTTCATCGCAGTTGGTTGTGGGGCGATGCGTCAGCCTCCACCTCTTGCACCTACCATGCCACCAGATACAGCGAGCAGCAGCTTGTCACCACGCCTGACTGCATGCCTCGCCCTCAGATCAGAAAGCACACCCAAGTGCAAGGTGCTGATGCTGGAAGGGAGCTTGTGACGGGGCTGCTTTGCTGGGCGTGCCACCTCCAGCTGCACATGCCACTGCGGCCACTGCTGCCAGTCTAACTGTGAATCTTGCACGTGTTTGGTGTCTGAACCGGGCCGCACAGGCTCCAAACAGATGTGGGTGGAGCTCTGAGGAGCAAGGGGAGTAAGGAGGACACTACCTGCTGCATGCGCATGCGCGCCATCCCGCAGGGCACGGGCTGGGTGGCCATCAGGGCGCGGCAGGCAAACGCTTTTGCTGGCTGCTGCAGGCCGATGTCTGCACACAGGCGCAGCAGCACGCCGCGCTGCACGGCCACGCAATGGCTCCTGAAGGCTCCGCATGGCTGTCAGCTGTGTACATGGAGGCTGCGACGGCTGGAGCATGACCTAACCTCCATCGCAGCTTTGACAGTAGTTGAAATACGCTGTAGCAGAAAATCAGCGCTCTTGGGCCCCTGAATCGCAAGGTGGCAGTTCATCGGTGTGGACGAGCTATGCCATGGGACGACTATGGTGTTGTGACCTGTCGTAACGTGATTTGCCTCCTCAATTCAATTGCCCGTCGTCACACAACCTACACGGAGTTCCAAGGGTTTGGCCGAACTGAGCTTTGCTGAACGTTTGCAGGTTATTCAGGCTGATCAAACGATAAAAGCAACCAGCTGCAAGGGACCCTTCACTGACGCGGGCCCCTGGGCTGTTGGACAGGATACGCACACTGATCATGAATACGGGCACTTCATTCACGTCCTGACAGCTCCCATGGTGTTGCATTTAAACCCTTGATGCCAACATGGAGTCCTCTATCTTCCGAGGCATTCCGCAAGGAGCTTATTACTAAGCGATACTGATGGCGTCTCTTGCGGTGAATGTCACGCTGACTTGGGGGATCTCAATGCGTGCTCATCTTGCACGCCCACGAGTGCACTGACAGATGCTGCTGCATGCTGGCGGCAGCCGCGTCTTGCTTTGGGTCACCACGCACTGCCGTTGGTGTGTTCCTGGTGTTGCCATGCAAATTATGGAGTGCATGCAAGTATGTTGGCGTCGCACTGGTGCCATCTGTACATCACCTACTTGCAGCACGAGGTGGAGGAGAATGGCTATCGGAAGCGGTTGCACGTGCCAGACCTGATACAGGGGCGCACGGCGTCTGGCACGCTGCTGTCACGCCCACCAGAGTTGGATCGGTTTGGGACGCGGCCCAAAGCCACCAGTCTGAAGCCAGCTGCAGGAGGGGAGCTCACACAGGGCACATCGCCTGCGGGAGCATTGCCATCACCACCAATGCCCTCTGGCATGGCTGGGTACGGGCAGATGCTGAGCGCCCCACGGTAGGCGCCCGGCATGTTTGCAGCTGTACAGCAAACACCTCTAACTGGTGGCATACCTGACACCTCGTACAGCATGTTGTGGTACATGCAGCGGCTGTTTTTGTGGCTTGGCTGTCTACTGCGGTACGCGTCATGATGTGCTGCACGTTTTGTGCGGTCGCCGCAGGGGCCAGCGCGCACCTGGCGTCACACTTCCCACACTAGCAACGCAAGCAGTTGCACAGCTGCCGCCACTGTCACCATCCATGGGATCAAGCAACTGGGATAAGGAGGCGCATGCGTTGCCAGAAGTGGCATTCTCGCAACGGAAAGGTACGCCAAAAGGCGAACCCGGCAGTGTGTGATGACGCAGGTCATATTCACACTTAGCGCAGTGCACTTTTTTTCAATCGGGAATGCATGCACTTTGCCTGCAACACAATGCTACCTCGCCTGATACCTCTCCTGCAGCCATCTCGCAATACAAGAAGCGCGCAGGGTCAAGTGGGCCAGGCACAATCTACTATGGGCCAGACAGGGTTCCGGGGCTGCTGCTGCAGCCATCGCCCACTGCGGCCCTTCCCAACCTGCCAGCCAAGTCTGGGACGGGGCTCAAGTTGAGGCCCCCCAAGCTCGGGCCCAACAGCTGCGTGCCCCCTGCAGAGCCAGAGCCTATGGGGTCCAGGGACCCTCAGCTAGAGAGTGCTCTGCAGTCACACGATTCGCTGCGTGAGGTCCAGCCTCACACAGTTCTCAACAAGCTAGTGTATGACTGCGTGCTGCCTGCGGAGCACTTTATCCGGCAGGCAGCTCACAGAAGCGAGACAGAAGCTGACCTGGCGGTAGCCGCTGCAGTCATGGGGAGTGCAGGGCTGACGGATGGGGTCACTGCAGTCATCAAGGATGTACTTGGCCCAGCAGCAAGCTTGGAACGTGAGTCAGCACCTGCATCGATCTCAGGCATTGATCGCGAAGCCACAGTAGCGCTTGAGGCCGCACGAGGTTTGTCTTCAGGTTCTGACAGCGATGGGGAGGGCGTTACAGATATGATCAGCAATGCTGACACGAGCAGCACTGCAGATCGCAGCAGCCGGTTTGCAGATCTGGGTGGCGGAGTGCTGGCCGGCGAACGCGTCAGCACGGCCAGTGCGCGAGCGCAGCTCAGCATGGGCGTTGACGATGTGGGCTTAGGAGGAGCAACAGATGGTGCAGGGGATCGGGCCAGTTCAGGTATGACTGCCAGCACATCATACGCCAAGCAGTTTGACTACTTTGAAGACATGCCGGCGTGGTATAGTGTGACTGGCTGCAAAGACAAGGTGTGTGGCAGCCTGCTGACCTTGCTATCTTCCCATCTGCATGTCCGCAAACCAGCTGGATTTGAAAGGTCCTTCACCCATCACCATACTGATACTGCGTTAACGCAAGGCACCGGCCTGTTGCACCCTGCAGGTATGTGCTGACATGTGACAATCTTCAATACTGCCTGCCTGTGTCGCAGACGCTGGTGTTTGAGAGTCGGTTTGAGAGTGGAAATCTGCGACGCGCCATCCAAGTTTACCCATACGAGTATGATCTGATCCTGCGACCTGACGTCAACACGCGGGGCCACACGCAGTGGTGGGTGTGACTGCAGAGCGGCGCAGGGGCATCAGCTGCGTAGTCTGTGGGCAGTGGTGGTTGAGTGACTGTCCAGCAGCACAGGGGCTCCAGACAGCAGCGAAAACAGTGGGCACACGAGCTGACACGCATGCAGAGATCGCAGGTATGAGATGTGGGTGTGTTGAGGTCACGATCGTTGCAGACATGCATGTGCGATCACTGCAGCTATGCCAGACAGCTATTCTTACGAGTACAATCACTCAATGGATTGTGGCTTTTGGGTTGTTTGACCGCACCATGTGCTTGGTGCGGCATGTTGGACCACATCCTTGGCTGCGCAGGTTCTTTTTTGCGGTGTCCAACACTGAGGCCAATAGGCGCTACAAGTTCAACATTATCAACCTGCAGAAGGATGATTCTCTGTAAGTGCTGTGAACATCGGTCACCGTGTCAACTTCATCCTGTCGCACCCAACCTGTTGCACCTACACCTGTGTTTTTCCTTGTCCGATTGACACCCCGACATGTCTTACCTGCTCATCCTGCATCCGCTTGTACTCCTCCTTTCACGTTTCGGTCCTACCTCTGGCATGCTGGACATATTATACCCCAGCCAGCGACTTGACCAGTGACCAGCCACTGACCCCGCCTGCCTGAACCCTACCTGCGCGCTCCTGCAGCTACTCACTTGGCATGAAGCCGCTTGTGCACAGCGCGCGGTTGGAACAGGAGAACGGTGTTGGGTGGCATCGGTCGGGAGAGCGCATTGCCTACTACCGCAACAGCATCCGCCGCAGCCGCCACAAACAGTGCGTGCACTCTGGCTGCTGGGAATGCACAGCGTCTGGGCTGCCGGACACGTGCCATGCATCTCTACACCAGCCAGCTGTGGCGCTCAGCCAATGTTATGCCAGACAGCGGCCTGCCACGCAGCATTGCGATAGCCAGTGTTCGCATCAAGATCTTGTGCATCAGATACAGTATGTGCGATGTTGCTGTGGCCGTACTATGCAACATAGCATGTTCAGATAAGCAATGATACTGTCCTTGGAGACCCATCCCTGATGCCCCCTGGCCACCATCCATCTGTTGCTCTGTTCGAATGCAGAAGCACTTGCACTACATACCTGTACCCTAACGCATAAGCTCCAGAACTGACACCCACCTCCATGCCTGGAACCTCTCACAGCTACTCCACGCTCTCCTTCACCATCACCGCCCCCTATGCGGCCGACACGCTCCACCTCGCGCACTGCTACCCCTACACCTACACCAACCTGCAGCACTATCTGCAGGTGTGTGGGGGCTGCTGGTGGTGCCTGCGTCGGATGGTCCCTGTACCATGGCCGACGCACCCCATAAGCATGTCCTACCGCATCAGAGTGTAGCCTTTTATATGCTCCCTGGCCCCTCAGTTCCAGAGGGACCCTTCCCAGCCGTGCTACCAATGTGGTACTGGCTGTGCCTTGTGTAGTGGGCTTGGCCATTGTGCAAGCATTCCTGGGTGGTGCATGCTGAGGGCTAGGCTAGCGGCTGCGCAGCTGATCCACGATACCTCTGCACTGTACATAGGGCCCCAGCCTGCACTACGGTTAGTTACCGATTATGTCTACTGCACGGTCCTTTTGTATCCCCGTTGATTGCATGACCGGCCTCTAAGCACGTGCATGTACTTGACATGTGTACATGTACTTGTGTAGAGGTACTTGGAGGTACTTGTTTAAATTAAATATGGCATATGTACTTGTGTGTGGCGCCCGCAGGCGCTGCAGGAGGCGCCTGCAAAGGCCCAGCACATGCACAGAGCCACGCTCGTCAACAGCCTCGCGGGCAACGCCGTGGACGTGCTCACCATCTCTTCGGGTGAGAATGTGTGAACCCTCAACCCTAGAACGCCCTCGTGTCATGGCCCCGGAACCTTGAGGATCACATGCATCTCTCACAGCAGGAGCGTGCCTGACGCTGCTTCCAATATCCAAAGGACCAAGTTTCCTCTGCCCCATGACCCCGTACCCTCAATGTCACATGCACACACCATCGACATGCACATGCGTGACGAGACTTGATGAAAAGAGTGAGTGCGGGCGTGAAGATGCATGTGCCATGTTGCGTGGTTGCAGGTGCAGGTGCAGTGGGCGCATCACTGCCAACCCAGGCATCACCAGCAGCCTCTGCTGCTGCATCGTCCCCCGGTTGGGCGCTGCCGGCCTTCCCCACCTTACCCAAGAGCCGTAAGGGTGTCGTGATCTCTGGTGAGGGGTGGCAATAACAACAATGCTGGACGGGACCTATCAGAACTGGTGGATCAAGTTCATGGATACTAGACGTGATCAGAACTGGTGGATCAAGATCATGGATACTAGACGTGATGTTCAAAGCCCTGCCATTTGACATCCTTGTGTGCGCCGAGCTGCACCCCATCAGCCCTGAACCTTTGAAGCATGAAGAAACATGAGGTGTGTACGCACGGCACGAATTGCGCAGCCCGTGTGCACCCTGGGGAGACGAATGCGAGCTGGATGATGAAAGGGGTGATGGACTACCTCCTGGCGGACACTGTTGAGGCGCGCGCACTGCGTGAGCGCTTCGTGTTCCGCATCGTCCCCATGCTCAACCCAGACGGTGCGCCATTATTATGTTTCACGCTGCTGCCACCGGCGTGTGACGTTCGGTGTGCGTGTGCCGGCGCATGTGTAACTGTATGCTGTGCGCCTGTGTGTACCGTGTGCCTGTGGCTGCTGTGTCTACTGTGTGCCTGTGCCTACCTCTACCTGCGTTGCGCTTGCGAACCTACCATCAGTCAACCGCCAAGCAGGTGTAGCACTTTGACACAGCATCACCTGCAGGGGCAATCGAATGGGTGGGGCAACCCACTGGGAGGCAGGGGATTTGCGCATTCCGCGTGGGTGCCTGTGTGTGTCCAGGGTGTTGTGTGGGGAAGAACGTTGAGGTGGACGCACCCATCTGTTGCTGGCACCTGTTTGCTGTGGTGCACAGCGCTGCGCTGGTTGGAACACTGCTACCCATTCACTCGACCACGCCTGCCAACGCACCAACCTTTGTCTACCCAACGCCAGCAGCCATTTTTCCTCACGCATAATAACAACGGCGTGTCACAGATGTGTCTGCATGCCGGAGCCTGACAGTCGTTATCCTCCAGCTTCCTCACGCGTAACAACAACAATTATAATAACACGGCGTGTCACAGATGTGTCTGCATGCCGGAGCCTGACAGTCGTTATCTAAACACCAAGCCAGCCTGAAATACCGGGAGCCGCCCCACTACAGCACCTAGCACCCTGCTGGAAGCGAGCACCGCAAAGGTTAGCAGCTGGCTGACACACCACCCGTGGTCAACAGCAACATGCTGATGCCACAGGGCACCCAGGCCATACGCATAATAATGATAATAATAATAATAATAATAATAATAATAATAATAATAATAATAATAATAATAATAATGATGATGATAATGATGATGATAATAATAACAATAATAATAATGATAATGATAATGATAATAATAATAATAATAATAATAATAATAATAATAATAATAATAATAATAATAATAATAATAATAATAATAATAATAATAATAATAATAATAATAATAATAATTACACGGCGTGTCACAGATGTGTCTGCATGCCGGAGCCTGACAGTCGGTATCTAAACACAACCACTAGGGGACCAAGCCAGCCTGAAATACCGGGAGCCGCCCCACTACAGCACCTAGCACCCTGCTGGAAGCGAGCACCGCAAAGGTTAGCAGCTGGCCGACACACAGGCCATACGCATGGGACCACACAATCATGGGAAGCCCCCCCACACGTCACATGTAATCCCTTGATTCATTGGTATCATTCACAACACCGTGAGCCTCACTTCACAGTGGTTTTCTCGTAATTGACTTTACAGGTGTGACCGTGGGCAACTATCGTACCAACCTATCAGGCACCGACCTCAATCGGGTGTATGCCGACCCATCACGCAAGCTGCACCCCACTGTGTTTGCACTCAAGGCGATGCTCAAGGGCCTCGTGGAGGAGCGTGAGGTGAGTGGGTTGGTGTGGAGCTGTTCCGGGTCTCCTTGCACCGCCTTGTATGTGGTTAAAATCAACAAAGTGTTTTTGTCTTTTGTTTGTGTTAGTCTGGGATAAAGGAGGGAGGTGGGAGGGAGGGGTGGGCAATACCGATTCTGGCCACCCCTCCCTCCCACCTCCCTCCCTGGGAGGATGAAGGCTGCAGTCTGCTTGAAGTTTTCACAGTTCAGAGCATTTCAGGAAAGTGCTAGTGCTCCAGGGAAGACTTGGCGTCCTGCAACAACGGAGAGTCAAACACTGAGCCGCTTGGGTGATGACTTGGCTAGTGCAGCTAGGCGCGCAGAGCGCGTGGATGTGGCGGCTGTGCGTGCGCAACTCACTGACCGCTGGCTTGAGCACATGTACAGTGATTCCGCTGCTATCCCAGGGGATGGAGGGGTGCGGGGTGTGCCAGATGATGTGAGCAAAGGCTTCAAGCTGTTCACTTTCACGCGGTGGTTCAACGGGGAGGACAAGCCGGGGCTAACGTTCACGTACCATGTGAACAGGCCACAGCGTGTGTGGGCACTCGCGCTCATGCGCATGGGGTCTCATAACCTGAACATCGAATGGATGCGGTGGGGTCGGCGAGTGCCACGAAATGAACGCGTATGTCCATGCTGCTCCATCAACACGCGGGAGGATGAACTGCACCTGATGCAGTGTGAATCGTATGCTGGGGTGCGCGCACGGTACAATGATCTGTTTGAGGGGTTGCCCCCAGCTGTGAAATGGAGTGATACAGACATGCTCAAGTTCATGAATCGCGGTAACGACAGGAGAGCCTGGAACAGGCTGGCTGACATGCTAATTGAGATGGACAAAAGCCGCACGGCTGCAATGGCCATTAACCAATAACAAACAGTTTTCAAAGCTACAAGCCTATAACGAATGCTGCTAATCCTGTCTCACGGCAGGCATCTATGCGCCATGATGGGCGTACGATGTAACCAACACACACACACACACATGCTGATGGGCCCGGCAACGCCAAAACCCTAAAAACCGAACCCAGCACCTGAGCCCCGCATGCTGGCCCTTCTTCCCCTTATTGCATAATGAACGATCATCACTCCTCACATCGTCTGCAGGTTGTGCTGTTCTGCGACCTGCACGGCCACAGCCGCAAGCGTGACATATTTGTGTACGGGTGTGAGAAGGTGCGTGAGATCGGCGGGCTGATGTGTGAGGCAGAGATCGGACCCAGGATTGCACGCACATGCCTTTACAATTCCTCAGTCCTAATATGCTCTAATCGTGCATTCTCAGCCCTCTCTCACGCCTATGCTCCTATGCTCCCCCCTCCTCTCCCTCCCTCCTCCCACCAACAATTATAAACCACAAACCCCACATGTGCTGCAGAAGCCTTTGAAGGACTTCACACCTCCCCTGCCCACCTGGCCCCCACCCGGCTCGCATGGTGGTCACCCAGCCATCCCTGCACGGTACGTGATGTGCGCACTCTTACCCTTGCATGATGGCTGCCGCATCAGGCCCCAGCTGCCGCAGCACACGCGAACAGGTGTTTCTAGGGCAATGTCTGCCAGCCATTGTGTCTGTCAGCAGTCATGGGAGCCTGCTGCTGTGGTGCTGCAATCACTGCTGCATTGGCAACCCTGCCGGTGCTGCTGCCACCTCCTCCACGGCTGCCACCGCCACACTGACCACTGCTGCTGCTGCCACACTAACCACTGCTGTTGCTGCTGCTGTTACTGCCACACTGACCAATCCTGCTGCTGCTGCTGTTGCTGCTGCTGCCGCCGCCGCTGCAGGTTCCAGGAGAAGGTGCTGCCGCTGCTGCTGCAGTACAATGCGCCCGACATCTTCCAGTACCGCTCCTGCTCGTTCAAGGTCCAGAAGAGCAAGGCGGGCACGGGGCGCGTGGTGGGATACCGGGAGCTGGGGCTGGTCAACAGGTGAGTGTTATCTGGGCCTGTCAACAGGCGAGTATTTGCGCCCTAGGTGCTGGGGCCCGGGGATTGCAGTGGAGGGGTTGAGGGTTGAGGTTTCCTTTTGTTGAGCTGGGGCCACCACTGGGTTCTCCAAAACAGCAAAAGGTTTGAAGCAGCTGACATATCAGTCAGTAGGTGTGGCGTGGTGTTGCTGGTGGCAGAATCCTTTCTTGTAACTGTACTGTACCGAGGTACTGTGCTGGTAACCCTTTCTGTAACTGTACTGTATTGTGGTACTGTACTTTACCGTACTTTACTGTACTGCCCGTACCGCAGTTTCACGCTGGAGGCGAGCTTTGCGGGCGCGAGCCGTGGCCGGTTGTGCGGCCTGCACTTTTCTACTGAGCACCTGGAAGACATGGGGGCGGGCCTTGTGGCGGCACTGGCCGACTACTGGGATCCATCCTTGTATGGTACGTTGCAGCTCCTGGGCTACTCTGTGTTATTCCCCAGAACTGCGTATCACAGCATGAAATGAAAGTGGCAAGGCAAAAACTTCAAAGGGAACGTGTTTTGTGAGTGGACAGCACCCTTGATAACATGGCACACCGCCCCACATCTTTGACTGGGCGCCCAAGGCTTGTGCAAGCAGCACAAATGCACCTTGCCAACCCTCAGCGCTGAGGCTCATGCGTGCCGCGCACCGTAGCATGCTGCGCCCCCAGCACCCTACCAACAGCGTCAATGCAGCATCAGCTCATGCTGGGGCTGCCTGCCTCGGTGCTGCCATCTTGACCTCCCCCCCCCCCCGCACACACACACACCACCACCACCACCACCACCACCACTTGCAGCTGCTGTGATGAGACCTCAGGCTCAACTTGGAACACGTCAGCACGTCTCATTTAGAGTATCAGTAGAGTGTTTGTGCCCTGTCCTCCTGCACCTTGAATTCACGCATGCCCCCTGTGACCGGTAACATCCATGCCGCCTGTGCCTGCAGGTTTCAATGACCTACTGGGGGAGCTGGACTTCCTTCACCCTGCCAGTGGCGAGGCCCCACGCTACATCCGGGTACGCAGCCCTTCAGACCAGTAACTCTCATGGCTTCATTGTGCCTGTAACTCTCATGGCTTCATTGTGCCTTGAACCCAAACCCTGGGCCCTGAACCGTTGGGCATGCAACTGCATGTGCTGGCGACCACGTGTGGCTGCGTGCTGCATGTATGCCTCCAGGCCGTTGCGCGAGCTGTCCGTCTCCTTGCTGCACCCTCCCTGGCCATCTCATTGCTCATCCCTTATGCACGCCCTCGCTCATGCACCCCTTCCTCATTCCGACCACACCTCTCGAGGTGCACACACACCTCTGACTCGTGTTCCCTCCCAGCTAACTCACGCAGCACCCTTCTTCCTCGCTTCCTCACTCTCACTCCTCCCTTGCCTGGCCCGCTAACTCTCACACTATCACTCTCACTCTCACACTCAACACCCTCAGGCTGAGGACGGCACGCTAGTGGAGGTGGACGACGATGATGTGCCCACTGATTCGGACGACGACAGCTCTGATGATGGTGTGAGGCATGGGACATCAAGGAGGCGCGGCGGCCGGCTGGACGGCCTGCGCGCCGGCTCCCCCGCGCCGGGCACGCAGAGCGATGCCGAGGTGCGGCTGTTGTGAACCTTATGAGCAACGACTGCATCTTGTAGGTCAACGACGCACTGCACATATGGGTGCTCTGTAGGAGTTGAGTTGCGCTTCTGAGGCCGGTTGAACGCGGTCCGCCATGCATGCGTGCTGGGCCGAGCACGTGTGATGCCGCAGCGTTTAACGTGTCCGTGCTGGGAGCCCAGGCCAAGCCGCCAGCCTGTAGGGGTATCCACTGCCAACGCAGTCCGTTCCTTTCACCCTCCGACGTCCAACCTCCCTGTCTGCCTGACCCTCCTGACCCTATTTCCCCTCCTGACCGGCCTCCTGGCACGCACTCTACGCGCTCTGCATACTGCTGCCTGTAGCGTGCTGGCGCCAAGTCAGCGCGGCGCGCGGCGCGCTCGCAGCACCTGCGGCAGCTGCTGTACGAGGAACAGGCTCGTGCGTCTGAGGCACTCATGGCGTGCCTGCCCATCATTGCGGGTGGCCCAGGCCTGGTTCCTGGGAATGGAGCTGGCCGGCCCGACTCGAGGGGGTTTGTGAAGGACAAGGCGGCGACGACATACCAGGTAGGCCTGGGCATCTATGCATGCATGCATGCATGGAAGTGCTGCGGATGCTGATCCAACTCACAGCCTGATGCACATCCTCTTGTGTGCGACCGATGTGGTGAGACTGATGAGTGTCTGCTTGCTGTGCCCGATGCGTGCTGCCAGACGCAGCAGCAGCAGCGCGCGGCGGCGGCGGCGGCACTTGAGTACTCGCGGCAGCGCGGCATCTACCGAGGGGAGGCAATCTCATGGGCCAATGCCAGTGGCCGGCTCACATTTGAGGAAGACGTGGAGGAGGGGCAAGTGGCCTGTGGCCAGGAGGAGCAGGCACAGGGGCACAACCACCGGCCGGCTGTTAAGCAGGGCAGTGATGGGGCCAGTGCAGGTGCAGGTGGTGGTGGCAGCAGTGGTGCTGTTGGAGACTTGACTGGCCTGCACAGCCCGACTGGTGGTGGTGGAGTCAGGGAGGGCATGGGGGATGCATCGTATGGGCTGCCCCGCATTGATGGTATGCTGGGGGACTTCATTGAGGAGCAGCTGAGGGGTGGTCAGGGGGGATTATCTGGCCATGCCAGCAGCCCAGCTGCAGGCACCAGTACAGGCCCACCATCGAGCACAGGCACACGACGTGCCGTAGGGGACATTCTGGCAGGGACTGGGTCGACCACTGGTGGCGGTGGCAGTGGCGTGAATGGGGGCGTGGGGAGCGGGGGCATTATGTGGCCTCCGTCTGTGGTTGTGGCGCTGCAGGGCAAGCCTCACTTGATACGGGCCGTCATGCAGCAGCACCACATGCACCACGCGTCCCAACCCAGCTCCAGCACTGACGGCGAGGGCACACGTGGCGAGGTGGTGCCCTCACTGCCGGGCTACCGCATACCCCCCTCCACACCAGCCCCTTTGGGGCCCGCTGCGTACGGAGCAGAGGTGCTGGGGGTGGTGGCGCAGGTGGGGCAGGCGGGCGGGTGGGCGGCAGCCACGCGTCATGGCCGCATGCCTGCGGACAACTCAGTGGGGTCGGGGGCCGCGGCAGACGAGCGGCGTACGCAGGAGCAGAGCGTGGCACTCAACATGATGTCCACTGACCCGCTGGTCACGTTCCGGCAATGAGCGCACGAGGAGATCTGGCTGTACTGTACTGTACTGTACCGTACTGTACTGTACTGTACTGTCCCGAGCGCATGGGGGGATCGTGGGCAGAGCAGTCCTACTGACAGCAGTAGCAGCAGCAATACCTTAGCAGCAGCAACGCCCACACTCTGGCCTTGAGTCTGACTTACCCGTTACCGTGGTGGGTTGGGTTTCACGGTTGAGACTCATGCAACAAATGCATGAGTCATGAGATTATTGAGATGGACTGGCATGATGGCAGGCATGATGGTGTTAGATATGGCGGATATGATGAATGTAGACGCTGGTCTGGCTTGCAGTTGTGGGGTGGGGGGGTGTTTTTCAAATGGAGTGGCAAGTGAGTGGTCCAGCCATGGCATCTGGAAGCTGGCGGATACCAGTGAAGGCCACTGGGCCATCCACCACTCTTGTCGCATGCAGGTTGGTTGCAGGCGCAGCTGAACAGCCACCAGGCGCAGCCGAGCAGGGCAGCACCTGTTAGGTGATTGTTGCACTGAATTCACATGACCTCTTGCAACGAGCTTGTATATGTCTACATTTGTTTCCTGGCATTTGTATACAGTACTGTACACACTGGACTGTACGCTCGCATCCGTAACATCGACGTGGAAGGCTGAACATCAGATGCTGGGTTACAGCTGGTTCCTTGCTCACATGTCACATGCAGCATGCCGTGATGCGAGTCACATGTCCCTTCTATGCCACCAACCACCACGCTGGCTTGTGCACAAGATCAGCACAAGCCGGCATGCCTGCAACCCTCAAACAAGTACACTGAAACGTCGTGTATGATCTCGTGATCCAGCACCACTGTCCAAACACCATCCACCCTGCTGCCAGCAGTCAGCAGCCACCACTATGCTACCGCATGCCGCCAAACCCACCCCCCAGCGCACCAGAGCCTGCCCCGAACCCACCCGACCCAAAACCGCCCGGAGGCGCGGGTGCAAAGCCAGCCGCCGCCACCGCTGCGGCTGCCGCCGCCGCAGCGCCGCCACCGCCACTGCTCCCCGGGCGCACACTGCCGCCGCCGCCACCGCCACCCATGCTTGCGCGCGGGCCGGTGCTCGCGCCGCCTGCCCCTCCAG
>BDCZ01000025.1:178504-196216 GCA_001662365.1 Chlamydomonas applanata | reverse complement strand
CTGCCTTATGTTCGAGGCTGCTGAGACGACAGATGCTGAACAGCCACCCCTTCCCCCTCCCACCCCCCATTCTCACACCCACCCCATCACCACCATGCCCCTCCTCCTCCCCCTCCTCCTTCACCCCCCATAACTAACCCTCACGCCCCTGCCTACCAAGCAAGCCTTTTGAACAGCCCACCCGGGGCCCCCTGCCCCGTGTACGCCCGCACCTCATTCTTGGCGTAGCCGTCCTCCTTGCGCGTGGACACACACATGTCGACTGGGTCGCCCTTGAGAGGGAACTGCCGCAGCGTCTCACCCGTGGCCGCATCAGTGATCGTGACCTAGGGTGGTGGGCGTGCACGCATGCGCGCACACAGTCAGGTGCTCATGGCCTGGGTGGAATGCATGGCCTGGGTACAATGCACGTGCACACATCACTTGGGCAGCTTCCACCGGGCTGCAATGCCAGTTCCAGGCCCCGGTCCCCAGGTTCTGTGAGGGCCCCTGCATCCCCTTGGGCTCAGCATCTGACCCCGCAAGCCCCTGGATGTGCCTCATGCATAGTTCCAGCAGGAGCTGCTTGGAGCTGAGCCGCTCCGCCTCGCACGCCCAGGCCGCGCGTGACTGCTTATGTGCCCTGTGTTTAGCCACAGCCATGCATGCTTTGGCGCAGGCCATGCACGTGCACAGCGGTGTGTGTGCTGTGCACCCCGTTGAGGTAGCACACAAGCGCAATAACCCAACCACTCCTGGTGGCATATGATACGATATGATATGATACGATACGATATGATATGATACGATATGATACGATATGATACAATATGATATGATCTGATATCATACCCACAATCTTGTCTGCGCCTGCCATGGCCAGGTGATTGTCCTTGTTCCAGGCCATGCACACCACCTTTTTCGTGTGCTTGCCCAGGTAGGGCGTCTTCTTGCGCTCGCGGCTGAACGCACGGAACATGCCACATTCAACAGCAACAAGTTGAGCGCCATGGCAAAGTCACTAGAAGCACTCACAACCACAGACCTGCCCCACACCCACCGAACCAGCCAGAATTAACAGCAACCTCCATCCCAGACGCCGTCCAATCATTTCCTGTAGCTGGCTGCACTCTGGTGCTCAAGGACAGCACGACACTGACCACCACTGCTCCCCATGGACCCTCTCCCCGCCTCCTTCCCTTTCACGGAGCACCTCTCGGAGACACAAGGTCCATTGCACACACACACCATCCCCCATTCCTGCTGAGGCCTGCCCTGCCACGCACGGTCTGCCTCACACACACCTGTTGTACAGCAGCAGGTTGCCCTTGGCAGTACCAACTGCCAGATACATTCCGGTTTTGGACCAAGCCATGGTGGTAAGCTCCTGGGCGGTCTGTGGTCAATCACAACCCTCGCAGCACACAGTTTACAACGCCGTTTTGTGCCATACCGCTTCCACCATGCCTGCCCCAGCACTCCTGCTGTTGTGTTGCATGCACGTGTGCATGCTCACTGCATTGCTTGTGCATGCTCCAGCAGGCTTTTGCTGCGCTGCATGTCCGCACCTTGAACTCTGTGTCGATCTTGTGCACCTCCTTGCTGATCGCTGACCAGATGTACACAAATGTGTTGCCATTCGGCAGCATCGCCAGCTGCTCACCGGATGGATCCCACTGTTTCATTGTGTGCATGGAGAGCATGCCCAGGTGAGCGCTGGATACAGCACAGCAGCATGCCACCATGCAAGCATGCCAGTGTGCTTGCATTATCCATGCAACGCACATGCCCATGCCGTGATTGACATGTGCAGCATGCTTGCAAGTTTCGACTCATTACGACGCTTAAATTCGGTTTGTGTTGTCACCTGCAGGATGGAAGCTGCTGGGGCACGGACATCGCCAGTTGGGATCTCAGAGGGTGGGAAATGGACTTCATCGTAGAGGCGTCCATTGCGATCCACGATGTTCATTTTGCGCTGAGAATGCATGCCAGCCACGGTCCTCCATGGTCAGGTCAACGTTGTGGTTCTATTGGGGCCCAGCAGCCAGTGCACACCAACATGCAATCAATGCGGATTTGAAGCGCACCTTGGAACCGCAGCATGCTAGGAAATTGCCCTTCGGGTTCCATTCGAACAGTACTTTCCCCTCGCCTAGCGTCTCCACATCCGTGTAAAATAGGTTGCGCATCGGCATCTTTCACTACGCGTCCCAAAGTACTCAGGGTTTGGTCAAGTGCAGAAAATCAGCAGCGATTGCGGGAGTGTCGCTCTCATACGGTTATTTTGCACCTTCAACGCTCAAGTCTGCATCTTGCTACTTGCTGGGGTCTTGTGGATCATGTACATCCCATGCACTTCAGATGCCACAACCAACCCACACAACTCGCAGCCACAAGCCAGGCACAGGAGCCGGATCGACGACATACCACAATGTGAATGAGGACCCGGTGACCCAGTACGTCCTCCGTGCGCGCTGCATCCTTGCACATTTTATGCTCGTTATGCCTTGGCGGAGCCCGACAGAGGCGCAGGACACTCAGTCTTGCCAGGCCATGAGCGGACAGCCAACAGCTAGGCTGAGTCTCTACATGGTTTGATTCCACCCAGCGCCAGGCGATCGGCAACAAAATGAAACGTGGATGGAGTACGCAGACCACGCGTGTTGGGAGCCAAAGGCGCTGGTCTGTTACTTTTCTGCACATATTGCTGCTGTGCGGAGCTGGCTGCTTGATAGACTGGCAATGGCTCTACTGGCTGTCCAGAGGTGCGACGCTGCACATGAGGCACTGGTACACATGAGGCAGATTTTCAGTACATCCTGCACCAGTACATCCCTGAGTACATCCGGCCATAACATTGGCATCCCTGCTTTGCGCCTGCACTGGCGTGATGCTGCCCAGTTGGAGCAGGCGTTGCACATGTAGCAGGGGTGCATGTGGCATGAACGCTTGCGGCCCCATGCCACCGCCCACATGGCCGGTTCACCGCGGCTATCGGCGCGTCTGTGGCCATGCATGCTGGTGCATGCCATGTGCACAACTAGCACAATTCAAGCACATGGCTGTGAGGTCCAGCTGTGCCCGCTGGCAACATGTGATGTTGCACTTGTCATTTGAAGGGCATCTTGGATTTGTACAGTTCTCTTGATAGACTGCGTGGCGTGCGACGGCATGCAGACACTTGTGTGGTGCACCATGTTAACATGAGCTTAATCTGCCCGCACGATTGTTGTCACAACCGACCAAGGCCGCAAACTAAGGGGCTGATATACAATCATGCACACGCCCCATTTCAACTGCATGTTGAGCAGACTGCAATCACCACCCACCTCACCCATGTGCCCTCCAACACCCTCCACCTGCTGCTGCAGCCACCAGCCAGGCAGACCCCTCACGACTGCCCTGCCTCACGGCGGCATGTGTGAACGTGGACCTTACAGCTCCACCCACGCCCATGTCCCCTGTCATGTATGGGCTTTTCTTCGAGGAGATCAATCACGGTCAGGCTGCGGTGACTGTAGCTGCTCCTGCATTCAGTACACAGCCTGCACAGTTATGTTACTATGATTACTAGGCCGATAAGAAGGCAACTGTTGCAGCTTACTATAGTGTCCAGTGGATTATGGGCCCCACGAGCACACTTGAGCTGGTAAGCAGCATGTGTACAACTGTGTTCATGTGCGTGCGCAGGTGGGGAGGGGGGGCTGCATGTGGAGTTGCTGAGGGACTGGAGCTTTGAGGGGCGCGCGTACCTCATGGCGCACCCAGGTGCGGCAGTACAGTACGGCCAGCCCCCAGCTTGCCCCTGGCAGTACAGTACAGCTGTTTCGGGATGTGTGTGTAGGGAGGGGTTTGGTGCTGCAGGGGCCATGCACTACAGCCGTGATGTGCATGATTGAATGTGTGGGTGCGTGGTTGGGTTGGTGGTGGTAAGGGGGGGAGGTTCCTACCTGCATGTGGCAAGAGTTGCACGAGGAGCGAAAACAGGTCGAGTCAAAGCTTTCAATGCTGTTACCGCCCTGGAAACACACAGAGCTGGCGCAGCCATCGGCATGGCACATGGAAGCCAAGAAGCGGAAGCCCGGTGTGCCGCCCGCCTACAAACGCAAGACAAATCTACAGTGGCTGTCCCAGGACCCATCAACGGTGCGCTGTCTGATGCACGACCGATGCAGCGTGCTGCTTTGCCTAGGGCTCGTGCTGCAGCAAGGCTCTTTGGGGTCCTGCTCAGCCAACGTGGGGGCCAGGCTGGGAGCAGGGGGGGAGGCTGCGGATGACGTTTGCGTTGCAGTGCTGGTACTTGGAAGTGGTCATGGACGGGCGCTCCGCCTGCTTGGTTGTGTGCCGGCTGCTGGACTGTACCGCCTGGATGGGTGCTGGGCTGTACTGCTTGATTGGGTGCTGTGCCTGACTTGAATGTGCTGGCCTGGCTGACGTGTGCTGTCGGCGCAGGTTGCGTCCATGCCACTGCGCGACTTGGACGCCTGGCAACTCTCGCCGCACAGTATGCCGGTGAGCTGCGAGCGCCGCGCCTGGTTCTGCCTCAGCTGACGCCTTTGGAATGCCCTGGCAAGGGCTGTGTCGATGCACAGTCACAATCAGTGGGCGCAAGGATGAAAATTCCCCTGAATAGCGTTGTGTTGCTGTTGTATTGAGCAGCCACGAGCCATACCAGCTTCCAGCGGTAGGAGCCAGGCGGACTGCAGGGTTCAGGCTCTTTGGCACAGCTCACGAAAGCCATGAAGGTCTGGCCCACAGCCATGCGCCTCCTACGTGATGCGACAGGCACCACACCTCCCATGTCATGCAACAGCACCCAACCAACTGCTCCTGCCCACAGGTGACCCTCCAACCCCTGTCCAACACAGACACCCTGTCCAAGGCCGCGGGGGGTGCGGGGCCTGCATTCGCCGCCGCAGGGAATGCGCTTGCTGCTGCATGGGCTGACACCTCAGGCCGCTCTGCCACACGACCTCCCCAGCTGCATGCGCTCTGTGTGGAGCGTGGGCCTGACGAGCAGGCGCAGCTTGTCAACGCAGGGCATTCGCTGCAGGGTGCGTGGCTGCGCCGAGTGCACCCTATGTACCCTCAGTCATCTTGACAAATGAACACCCTCTGATACCGAACGATTTGTACACTGGCAGCCATTGGTTCTGGTTGATTAGCATGTGGTTCCGTGGAAGGAGCTGCATGCCGGTGCCTGGCAGGCCGCCCCTGCCTGCACCGCTCCCTCCACCTGCCTCCGCTCGCTGCATCTGCGCTGCATTTTAATAACGATGTAGAGCACTGGGTCCATGGCTTTTGCGTTTTGGGTCGAGGGCCTCTCATCCTGCGCGGCACACTTGCTACATTGTCTGCCACCAGCCTGATGTTGCGTGAGGTGGGCCATCGCATGCCTGTGGTGTTGGCTAGAGCGTCAAAACATCCAGGGACCCACTCGGAGCTGCGCATACAGTCTGCACAGTCTGTGTGTAGTGCTTGCTGCACTCGGTGAGCATGGGGTTGCACACATGGCACCTGGCCAGCAAAGCGCGTGCGCCGCTGGAGACGTGGTCTGGCCCACCTGCCTCGCTTCCCACACTGCGCGCAGGCTTTACGCTGCAGCAGCACACCAGGTACCGGCTGCGCATGCGCGTCCAGGTGTGCTGCACTGTGGGCCTCGATGGATGGCAGGTTGTCACTCTGTGTTCCCTGGGCGTCCTAGCTCATGATACTGTGGCATCTCTCTTCAATAGTGCACAAGCCGCAAAGGCCGCAGCTCATGCATGGCATCCTGCCTTCCAATGAAGCTGCCTGTTACTGGAACATCAGCGCTGCTGTCTGGCTTGGGGGCCTAATTTGGACCAGCTCGGTTACTTATCACCATGCTTGCTTATCACAGTGGTTACTTATGGGTTTCGGCTTATTGTTTTGGTTGGCAGCTGGTTGGGGCCATGCTTTGGCTGGCTCAGCAGTTCACTTGGTACAACACCTCTACACTTGCAATCGAGTGCTCGCACTCCTCATGTTGCTCGTATGCGCCCGCTTGACCCCCGCCCTTGATTCGCAGGGGAGCATCGAGCCTATTCACGTTGCCGCAACCTCTCCTTCGGGTGACCGGACCTATATTGCGGTGAACCTCACACGCCGCGAGCACGCGCTGTCTGCTGGCCCTGGCTCTGGCAACGACACGTCGGCGGGATGGGCCACGCTCCAGGCCGTTTTGGACAACAGGGAGCGAGGGGAGGGTGTGAGGCTGGCGATCAGGTGGGCCATGGGGCTGGGCGTATAGTAGGTAGGTGTAGCGGAGGGGGAGACGGAGGGGGGGCAAAAGAGGAACGGGCTTGGAGTTGTGGGAACGAAGGTGGGGGGCAGTGGGAGGGGGACGTTCCTCCACACTGTGCTGATGCGCAGTGTAAGTGTCTTCAGGCTTTGAAACCTTGTAGGACTCGGTACCTGCAGCTGATTGCGCGTCATCGTGATGCTAATTGCATGGCTGCCTACATACCTGCGGCTGGCCTGGCGCAAGCCTTGTTACGACAGTGACTGCATGCGTTGCTTCTTTCTGGCCCCAGATTTAAGGGCCCTGGCAAGCTGTGCATGGACTGGGTGTCGCTGACCCCTGACAGCGCATGGGCGGCAGACAACGGGACCCTCGCGTGGCCGTTCGCGCCGACCCTGCTGGAAGCTATGGAGCAGCTGCGGCCCCAGTTCCTGCGCTTCCCTGGCGGCGCTTACCTGGAAGGCACGACGCTGGACACGGCATACAGGTGCGCCTTGAACTTTCTGCGTTTATTGGGGCTCAGCTGCAGGCTTGTACAGTATTATAACAGCTGGGATCTCAGGCGTATATGGCCCATCACATGAGCCCAGCCTAAACTCCCCGGCTACATTCCTAACATGGAGACGAGCATGGGAGGGCTCACTTGCAGACAAACCTGTGATCCTGGTACCGACGCGCCTGTGATCCCGTGAAGAGTGCTGAGCTACAACCCATCACCTGATCCATGCTGTACTTGCACCCGTCAGCTGCCTTGGCTGTGCCTGACCCCCTGCGGAGCCTGTCATGTAATCAGTCCTCATGCACCCAGCCCTAAGCACCCCCACCACGCTGCTGATAGGCCATGCGTTGCCAAGTTTGGGGTGAAGTAGTTTGGGTGACCCAAGCAACCTCTGCACAGTTGTGTGCCCAAGCGTGCACGACTGCACGCATGGACGTGATAAAAGTCACAAACATATATGTATATATAATGTATATTCATATATATGTGTACGAGTGAAGCCCGTAGGTTCAGATGGCTCCTATGCACCGAATCCATACCGCTATGGGCCGCTATGGCCTCAACTCGCTGATGTTCCCCTGAACCTCAGGCACAAAGCACCAAATCTGGAATCCTGCATGTGCAGGTGGAAGGCGGGGGTGGGCCTGCGTGAGCTGCGGACCGGCCACCCCAATGCAAACTGGGGGTATTGGAGCTCGGACGGGCTAGGCCTGGTGCGTGCGTCATTTGTGCTGCTGCTGTGACCAGCTGGACTGCTGCGTTGAACATTTGGGCTGCTTTGGTGACCAGCTAGGCTGCCGCTACAAGCCGCGTTGTGTTCATCGGTCCAGCTTGGGTTCTGCACCCTGTTGCTCTGCTCCCTTGCGCTGACAGCAGCCATATTTGGCTGTGTCAGGGGGCTTGGCTGCACGACAGGCCGCACCCTGGAAGCCACTTGTCTTTGTGGTATAAAGGGTGTGCCTAGGGATGGGGTACCAGTCCACCAGCGAACCAGTCCTTTGCAGCAGCAACGCCCAGCACATGTGGCTGTTGTTGTACAGAACTGTGACTGTGATGCCCGTGGTGTGGCGCCCCCGTACCGCTCTGTGTACTGCTGCAGTTTGAGTTCATGCAGCTGGCAGAGCACTTGGGCGCTGAGCCTGTGTGGGTCATCAATGTAGGCATCTCACAGAGTGAGAGTGTGGACCCAATCCATCTGGGGCCATGGCTCAAGGTATGTGCCATGGGGTGGGCGTGAGTAGGGCTGCCTGTAATGTGTGATGTGCAAATATCTGCTGCCTGTCCCATGTTTCCCTGCTTGAATGTGCCTGCTGTGTCGCGCCTCTGTAAATCCCACAGCTCACCACCTTACCCCACCCCCCTGCAGGATGGCATGGACTCCCTGGAGTTCATCTTGGGACCACCTGCAAGCCGGTGGGGTGCTGTGCGCACGGCCATGGGCCGAAAGGCGCCCTGGAAGCTCACGTACCTTACATTGGGGAACGAGGAGTGCTTGCGGCCATGGTACTTACAGGTAGGTGGCTCCTGGCCTTGCAGCTGGCTGTGTGTTGTTTTGTAGGTGAGGAGGTTGGTTGGTGAGTGTGGGGCGGGCTGTTGGGTGGATGTTGGGTGTGATGTTGATCAGAAAGCGGCTGTTGCATGCGGCAGCGGGTGGGGTTCTAGGGAGCTGCCTGAACGTGCTAATGGGCTGATGCTTGTTTGTTCAGTGGGCGGTTGGTTGGTTGGGTGGTTCAGTGGTTGGTTGATTGAGTAGGTATGAGAGGGTGTGCAGGTGAGTTAATGGCCACAGGTCTCTGCTGAAAGGGGATCCAAAGAACGGGGTGCCGATGCGACCCCTCGCACAATTACTTGGGCGTGTATGCCCCTTCTGCATACGTACTGCAGCACTACCGCGTGTTTGCGGCCGCGGTGCGCAAGGCGTACCCGCGGCTGAAGCTCATCGCCAACTGTGACCTCACGGGCGCACCAGGTGTGGTAGTTGACTTCTAATTGGTCGGAGTCTGCATGCATCATCCCACCTCACGGGCTAGGATTGAGGGCTTATGCTGTGCAGGGTTCAGGTGGTGCACCCCACCACTTGGGCTGTGCGCAACAGCTGGCGGTATCCCAGCTGTACTGTACTGCCGGGGTGGTGATGTCCCAGCTGTACTGTACTGCCGGGGTGGTGATGTCCCAGCTGTACTGTACTGCCGGGGTGGTGATGTCCCAGCTGTACTGTACTGCCGGGGTGATGATGTCCCAGCTGTACTATACTGCCGGGGTGGGATATGCCAGCTGTACGCCAGCACGCCTGCGCATCGATGCTACCCCACCCATGCCTGACAAATGCACATCCCACGTTGCATACATCGTATCTGTGCCGTGAATACTGTATGCGTGTGTGCGTGTGTCAGCTGACATGTTACCAGAGGCAAAACACGAGTATCGTAGCACTATTGCTACTGGTGGCAAGGACACTAGTTATGATAAGGTGCAACAGCACGTGCGCATGACTGGGTTGACACAGCAATATGTGCACATGGCTGTGCTGTCCCGTCGCCTCAGATCAGCGGCCAGGCGTGAATGACAATAATCTTGATATGTGGGAGTTCCACTCGTACAAGCGGCCCGAGCACACCTTTACGTTGCATGAGGCTGTGGACGCCTACAGGGTATGTCGGGGGTGCGGCCATAGTCATACGTACATATGCTGTGTTTGTAGTACTGTAGTATTCTATCCTGTGTAAATATCAGTTCTGCATGTATACCTCATATGTGACCATTGCTGCGAGTGGAAGATGGGGGGTGGGGCGGGCATGGCGACACACTGGGCATGCTTTAGGCAAGCGCTGGGTAACATCGTCCCGGAACATGGTAACATATGGGCGCATGGCCAGCTGGCACACGTGTGCATGGCCAGCCGGCACACGCATGCCCCGTGCGCACGCGCTTGATCGCGCACCTCCATGCACCTTGTGCTGGGGCCCCACCCTTTGCTCCTGTTCCTTTGCCTGTCACAGGGCCCCCCTGTGGCTGTGACCGAGTTTGCGGCCATGGCAGATGGTGAGGTGGCGCTGGCGGCCATCGCCGAGGCTGGGTTCATGACGTCCCTGGAGCGCAACTGCCACAAGGTCGGTTGCCTGTTGGTTTCCTGGTCGGTTGGTTGGTTGATTGGTTGCTAGTTGGCACTGCTCATCTAATGCACCCTCAGGATAGCACTGTACCATCAACTGCGGCACAGCACCCACACAAGCACTTTGTCTTGCGTGGCTCCGGTCGGGACGCCAGGTGAGCTGGGTTACAAATGCTGCGGGGGCTGATGCAAACACGCAAGCCTGCTGCTGCTGCTGCTGCTGCTGCTGCTGCTGCTGCTGCTGCTGCTGCTGCTGCGGCTGCTGCTGCTTGCTGCCACGCTCCAGCCAATGCAGCACCCAGCCATCGACCACTCGACCGCACACCACCACCCTAAGTCACACGAGCCGCCCACCACCCCCCACCGCCCCAGCAACCCCTCACGAGCCCAACCTTCACTCTACGCAGGTGGTCATGGCCGCATACGCGCCGCTGTTTGGTCACGTCCAGATGCGCACCTGGAAGCCTGACTTGGTCATCTTTGATCAGGACAAGGCGTGGTATGGCACCCCATCGTTTGTGGTGCAGCGCCTGTTCAGGTGCGGGCAGTTACACCCATGCATGCTGGCACGTTTCTGGTCGGTGGGCCTGCCCGCTTCTGGTCGCATGCATGTGCTCATCACCTTGACGGCTGGGTGGCGGCCATCGGATGACTAGTAGCTAGGACGCCTCCCTGAGGCGTGCATCCACCACTCTTAAAGCAAGAGCACACTTTTATGAGCGGGAATGAATGTCAGGTTCCCAATTGCCGTTGGGTCCCGAATAACGTCGCACTCGTGCATGATTGTCCACTTGTACCTGCAGGCAATTGGTCGGCGCTGCGTGCGCACGCACTGTGCTGGAGGGGGCGTCTCATGTGCAGAGCAGCACCATGTGCCAGGACCTCAGCTGTCGTGAGGCATCAGTGAAGCTGGTAAACTACCACCCGCTGGCACAGACGGTACGCATTGCTGCAATGGTCAAAGCAACACTGCACCTGCGGTATCAGGAGATGTATCAGATCAGATTAGACCAGATCAGATCGTGCTGTGTTGTAATTTCACACCAGATTCTCGAGGCGCATGCCACAACCAAACAAACGTGGCACAGCCAGAGCCAGATCTATGATGATACCGACTACAGACTGCACTGTGCTCGCATGATGCGGTTGCACACAGAGTGCGTGCGGACGGTCACGGCGTCCCCGCCAGCCGGTTGCATTTGGAATGGTGCATGGAATGCGTACCATGCGCGCAAGCCACGCCTGCGTGCACTGTGCAGGTATCGCTGCGCGTGCGTCGGCGCCCCAGTGTGAAGGGGGCTTGGGGCAGCAGGACGGAGGGCGCTACAGTGACCATGCACGCCACTCAGCTGTACACTGAGGTACGTAAGCGCGCGCTGTGTACTGGGTTCAGGGTCTTGGGTCAGGTTTCAGGTTTTCAATCCTGCCTACGTTGAGGTGGGGCTGCCGCCTGGGACCAGGCAGTTGGGTCATTACAAGCGTCGAGGGCTCAGGACCCCTGCATCAGGTCTTCGGTTATCCAATCAGATTGGCGTGGTAGGCCAGAATTAGGCCGGTACAGGGACAACATGGTACTTTACGGTATTTTACTGGGTGCTCGGGCCCCGGCATGCATCGAGCCTGCGTGACAGCATCGCGCTGTGGCGTCATGCACCTTTCTGGCAGGGTGCGTATCCGTCACCCTGCCTGCTGCCACACAGCGGCCCCCCCATGGACCTCGCTTGTCCTTGTGTGCTTGCCACCATTTCTCTGATAGGTGATTCTGGAGTGCCCCTCTTGTTCCCTTCCTCACCTTCTTTCTGCTGCTGCTGCCTGTACTGTGGCACGCTACAGAACTTCAACCTCACGCATTCCTTTGAGAACCCTTCGGCCTTTGCTCCCAAAAACTTCACTGTTGACCTGGCAGCACATGGCGAGACGCGCTTTCAGGTACGGTCCTGCTTGTCCTGCCCTGTCGGTACCGGAATGCAGGCTGCCCTGCCCTGATGGTGCTGATATGCCTACCGTGATTGTGCTGCCAGGTTCTTTAGCTGGGCCTTGCTGTCATGCGCTGCATCGCTTCAAGCTTGTCGCTATCAGGCCAGCATGAGTAAGGTTTTAGCACGAATGCTGCGATTGGGTTGGTTGAACAACTGACTTTGTTTGGTTGCACCCAACGACATGTGAGGACTCTTACTGTATGTACTGCTCATCTGTACTGCCTGTACTGCAGCTGCCACCGTACTCCCTCACAATCATCCATCTGCGTGAGGATGCCTGGACAGAGGGTGTGAAGCTTCGCGTAGCGCGCAGACGGCTGTGACGGCCTACACAGCCAGCTGTGACAGCGGCATGGACCGTGACAGCAGAACCGATTATGACAGCAGATAGGGGCACTATATGAGCAACATGACTTGTCAGCAACAGCAGAGCTGGGGCCACATCCCCCTGAGTGGCCAGGTGTGGAGTGGCAGCAGCAAGTGCGAGCACTGTGCCGCGGCACCTTTGGAGGGGTGGGGTGTGGCTGCTATGTGCTTCAAAAACCAGAAACCATGGAACGCAGGTGGGAAACAAAGCATGCGTTATTCAGTGCATTGTGCGGTGATTGGAGACAGCGGATGTGGGAAACTGTCAGGCGAGTGGTGGTGTGGTACATGCACATGCCTGCAGCGTGTGGTATGTTGGGGGCTATCGGCATGTTTGGCATGCCGCAGTGTGGAGCTCCCGCACCTGTGCAGTGCTGGAACGCTGAAGAGAAAAGGGAAGAAGAGCTCCACTCCTCCTGCTGAGAGAGGGCACACAACTGACGTTGGTTGATGTGAAAGATGCTGTGTTGCGAAGGCATGTGTGTGCTTGACCGGGTAGCACGCATAGGAATTCACTACATATCAGCACTTACACGAACGGCTGCGCATCAATGATGCGATTCATAATGATGCCCTTCATTTGTGGCGTCTATTGGACCTGGGTATAATCGCCCCGCAGTCAGCAGGCCCTGCGTGGTGCACATCATGAATGCATACGAAAGCAACGGGCCTGCTGGATTCGCAGGTCTGACACACCTTCTGGCAGGATAGGGCGTGCGTAAACTGTGGGTTTATGCTAATGTATTGACAGCTGGTCCAACGTCGACAGCTGCTTGGCTGCCGTGCCCTGCATACAAAGCAAGCAGTGCTCAACGTGCTGGTTCACTTGCAGTGGGATGAGGTACAGACCTTTTTGACGAGGAGAACCTTTCGTTTGGGACCAAGGTAGTGTAGGTCTTGTTCACAGGGGGAGACTTCAGTGAACCGCTGCTTTGAAACAAGATCTACTGGCACAGTGAGCCCTGCTTCGAATCTGATGTTCATTACAGTCAGAGCTTTACTTTTACAAACGGTCACTGCAACTGTAACTGTATTCACGAGTGTTCAGTGCCTGCTGTTCCATGTGCTAATGGTGTGCCTACATAACAGAACAGTCAACTGCTGCCTCCATTCCAAAGCCTGCCTGCCACAGCTGCGACCATGGTAGCACCGACTAAGACCCTCTGTTGTCTTGTACGGCAGTGCAAAAAATGGCTACTGCAGTGAAGCGTGTCTGCGTATGGGGTGCTGATGACGGAGCTGCTGACCTACCTTGCCTTTGGCCGCAACTGTGGCAACGCCGGTTAGCTGTTTCTGTTGTTATTGATGGAAGACCGCTCCTTGGGCGGCCATATCCCTGCCAGCACTGTGTCAGACTGCAGTACGTTCATGTCAGCCCCGAGCGACTCCAGGTACGCCAGGGAGTAGGTGTCCCGCCAGCGCGCAGCCTGTACCACTGCGCGCCCACCTCGCGCATTGATGTCTGCAGGGAAGACAGGTGCGACCACGCGAGCCCAGCACTTATTAGAGCTTGCCGCAGGTCAGAAGCAGGTTGAGGCCCCTGCCGGCTGGCCTGGCACCGTGTGTCATCTGCAGATGGGTTCTGTATGTTGACATTTAACTGTTAAGTGCAAAAGCTTACAGGTATGCATAAACAAAGGCGAGCGAGCACACAAACAGCTTTCAACAGTTCAAGCTCCTCCACCTGAGACCCACCTGCGCCGCGCGCCAGCAATAGTTCCACGATGGGGCGTGACATGGACAGCACGGCTGCCCGGTCGCGCGGGCGAGGCATCCACTTGTCTGGCCTGCGAATGGCAGCAACAGCGCAGCCGCCGCACTCACCGCATGCTCGGCAGCAGCATCGACCACGTATTGCGCATTTGCGGTGCAGCACCATCAGGACTCGCGCACAATTGCGCTGCCTGCCTCTGATCTGCCTGCTCACAGGGGCCCCAGCTGATGCTAAGTTCTCTGCAGCCAAGCCAGGCTGAACCTGGCCTAGGACAGGACCCATAGCTAAAGCACCCTTTGGCCATACTGTACTTAGTTAAGGAGCCCTGTTGCCCTGTACAATCACCGAGCGACACTGGACAGACACCGAGCTACAGAGCTGTACAGTGTACACCCAGGCAGTAGACCAGCCACGGCTATGGAGATCAATGTGCAGGCAGCAAGTAATGCATGTTTCCACAGCAGAACAGCTCAAGCCCGGCTCCTGCAGCAGGCATGAATTGCACAACAGGTGTCCTGCAGGCCCTGGCCACAGACTGCCCAGTGCAGGCCCTACAAGCTTTGTTACATCCCAGCTACTCACGCGTCCGCGTCAACAGCTCCCATCGCCAGCAGCAGGGCCTTGTCCTGCTTGTGGTGCACGTCTGCACCCGCGTCGAGCAGGCACTGCACGGCGTGCAAGTCGTTGCGGCCCACCTGCGGTGTGCCAGGCAGCCGGCCAGCCCGCGGTGAGAGACGGAGCAGGCGGACGCTGCTAGCGAGGCTCAAACAGGTGCGGACACTGGACAGCAGAACATATTCTTGTGTGTGTGCAATCTGTGCATGCGTGCGCGTGTGCGTGCGTGCGCGTGTGCGCAGGGCAGCCGGGCATGCAGCTCCGAAACCCTGGTCCTCCATAGGATGCAAGCAAGCACTGCGCATGCGCTGCAACGAAAGAAAGCACGCCGGCAAGCAGCCACGGCAAGTAATGAGCAGAGCGGAAGGTCAATAAGATGAAAGCAGAGGGAGGTGCAGCAGCCCCCCGGCAGCCACCCACCGCCTCCACCAAAGCACTGTCTCGGTGGAGCTCTCGCAGCAGAGTGGCCGGTAGCAGGCTCTTTGGGGGCGGCTTGGCAGCAGGTACTGCCAACCCCAAATCTGCAGCGGCAGCACCCGCGTGCACGGAGCCGTCACTACCTGCTTCCGCGTCCGTAGCGTGGCCCATGCCATGGCCCGTGGACGTGGCTCCTGCACCAGTAGAGCTCGCGGATGCCGGAGGAGATGCTGCTGGGATCGGGGAGCTCGGACATACAGCAGCGGCTTGCTGGCTGCCCTCCGGCTTACTGGCGTGTGCGGGGGATGTGGTGGAAGGGATGGGAGGGGGTGCAGAGGAAATGATGGGAGACATGCGTGTAGGCCCTGCGGCCGCGGCAGAGGACAGCGCCCCAGCTGCTGGCCCGTCCAAATCCACAGGGGCGGTGGTGCTGATACCAGGGGCCCGAGCAACCACACCGACGCTGCCGGCAGCCCGCACGACGCTGCGCTTGGCAGCCGCTGCGGCCATGCGCGCGGCGCGCTCCTCCTTCTGTCGCTGCGCCTCCTGCTCCGCCCGGTGGTTGTGCAGCAACGCCTCAAGCACCCCGCTGTTCGGCGGGCACTGCTTGCCGTCGACGGCCCATTTCAGCAGGTCAACTCCTGCTCCTGCAGGGTCGGCACCGGCCTTGACTAGCTCAGTAACCAGCTCGGGACGTAGCCCGTATGCGGCCATCAGCAGGGCAGCTGCCTTGCTCTGTGGTGTGCCCGCGCCACACTTAAGCAGTACCTGAACCAGCTCAACCGCGCCGTACCGCTGGTCAGACACCCCATCACACCCAACCGCACCGCCTGTACTGCAGCTACGGCTGACAGACGGCGAGTTGCCCGCTGCACCACCCGAGGAGGTGCTAGTGCCGCCTCCTGCAGGCGCTGCGGTGGCAGCGCCACCAGCCCCTTCCGCGCCCTGTGCCAGTGCGGCGACAGCAAACTCGGTACCCCACACCAGCAGCGGCTGAGAGATACCTGCTGCATTGGTCACAGCCGCTTGCGGGTCCAACCCGTGTGTGAGCAGGACCTCCAGCATCCCAGCCACATCTGAGCAGCTGGCGTCTGAAGGGGCCGGCGTCGCAGATTGAAGCAGCGCCAACATGCGTACCGGGGTCACCTCCTGCCACTGCAGTAGCCACGGTAGTGCCTTGTGGCAGCAGTATCGTACCGCCTCACGTGTTAGGGGCCCCAAGTGCGGGTTGAAGTCTGCCCCACGTGCCACTAGGTTCAGCAGCGTGTATTCCTTATTGCTACGCACACCAGCCCTGAGGGTGGGGTACTCCTTGACGCGGGCTGCACTGGCGGGCCGCCCTTTAATGAGTAATGCAAGCGTGCGGCACGCCACACGCTGCGCAAGCCAAGCCACCTCATGCACCCCAATCGTGTCTTCAGCAGCGCGCGCACCCGGCTCATGCACAGCCCCGCTGCCTGTCCCGCACTCATTGCTGCTGGTGGGGCTTTGATCATGGCTGACTGCGCCACTGCTACTGCTGCTAGCGTCCACTGCCTGCGCCTTGCACGCATCGCTAATGTCCACGCCCAGCTTCAGCAGGTGCCCCACAGCGATGTACAGCTGCATGGCACAAGCGCATTGTACGAGGGTTCACATACCTGCACACATGTGGTGAGTCCGTACCGTCGCATGCGACTCGAGCATGCACACTGAGGGCCACATGGAGGCTCGCCCACCTCGTCATCATTAAATCTCGAAGCTGCCTTCGTCCGAAGTAGATCCATGACAGCGGCATGCCTCCCTATTCGCCCACAAGCATGGTAGACCCACTGCGCAACAAGGGCTGGGGTTGATTGGAGAGCTGCAGTGTGCTTGCAGCTGAGGAAGAATCCATCGACTGCACTGTCGTGCTCCACCGGAAGCCAGACGGCAATCTGGCTGAGCAAACTGAGGTTGTTGCCATTTGCCTTCACCCATTCGTTGTCATCATTAGGATTGTTTTGTTTAAATCCACCAAACTTTGCAGCTAACATGCGGGCTGTCATGCCTCTTGTCCCCCACGCAGGCTCCTGGAATCCTGGTTACCTAGGGGACCACTTATTCGACGGCACCCATAACTGTGCGTGCTAGATGAGCTATACTGGACTCATACCGGCTTCATCACAAAAACATGTCCCGTTCAGTAACTGAATTCAGTTGGGCATGGAAGTATGTGATACAGCTTGTGCATGGCCATCCAACATCTGCTGCCCGCTGCCGTCTGGCAGGGGTGCATGCAGCCGTGTATGTTACAAACCCTGCAACGTGCCGCTGCCATGCGTGCTGTACCTGCTGTACGTGGCCCAGCGGCACGAGGAAGCAACGCGTGACAGCATTGCACTTTTCATCCAGCAGACGGAGCCCACCATCAAGTCCACCGGTTTTGCCCTGGGTTTTGCCGGCCCCTAAGTAGCTTATCTGCTAGCTGCGGTGGTTGGCTGCCGTTCCCGCATGAGAACCGTGCAGGCGCGTACATGGCAGCTCACCAACGGTGCGTGGCAGCAGTGCATGATGATGGCCCATTGTTTACCGTCTTTGGAGAGCTCCCCTGGGCGACCCTGGACAGTTGCTGTTCGTAGCAAGCCTGGGATCAATGCCTGTGCCGTGGCGGGGGCACCTGCTCTGCAGGAACTGGGCCAACGTAACCCAGAGCCCGTCCCTACAGTGTGAACACATACATGCCTGTATGACGCTCATATAAAGGTGTAGACCTTACTTATATGATGTGCCGTTGCACCTCTTCCT
>BDCZ01000025.1:155989-177644 GCA_001662365.1 Chlamydomonas applanata | reverse complement strand
CGGGGGGGGGGGGGGGGGGGGGGATAGAGCCGCTGGTGACGGACAAGCAGCATGAGGCTGCTGCCGACGAATGGTATGCAGTGCCCTTTGGCCTGCCAGCCAGTTGATTGGCAGCCGCTGTGCTGTGCCAGCCATGGTGTGTGTGTGTGTGTTACACAAGGCCCGAACAGGGCCAAGCGAGCCACAGGACAGAGCAGAGGAGGACCAGAGGGGAACACGAAAGCAGGCGAACCGACAGCCTAGAACAGCAGAAAGAGGCAGGCAAGCAGGAGAGGCCACTAACGCAGAGAACTAGAAAAAGCCAAAAGAAACCCAAGGAAGCAGAGAACGCACAAACGGAAAATCTAGCACTACGACACAAGGAAGAGGCACTGGCCATGGTACTGCTGCTGTATCCATGTGCCCTTCCTGTGCCAACCAAAAAGCCAAGTGCACGGCAAATGCAAGGCATGACGGAACCTAGTTTCACAACGTCAGTGATGTCGGGGAGTGATGTAACAGGGTTTGCTGCACCTTTGTGTGTGTGTATGTATGCGTGCACGCTTGCATACTGTAACTGCCCTGATAGCAGTTGCCCTGCAGCTGACCTGCCACTATGAAAACGGGGTCAACCTTAGCTCAACCTTAAGACGGAACCTTAGAGCAACTTAAGGTTGCTGTAAGGTTCTGCTAAGGCTGAGCTAAGGTTGCTGTAAGGTCCCTTTAAGGTTCCTTAAGGTCCTAAGGTCGAGGCTTCTTCAAAGGTCAACCTTAAGATCCCCGGTATCTTAAGGTTCAACTTAAGGTTCACATAAGCATTACATAAGGTTCAACTTAAGGTTCAGTGCTGGCGCGCGCCCCTTGCCTGCCCGCGCAGGCCCCCCACTCATGCCCACCCGCTCACATGCCTTGCGCCCTTCCCACACCCCCGCCCCTCCTCCCCCTCCACTCTGTCCCTCAAGCTCCTTGCCAACACGCCCATGATGGCCCTTCGCCAGCCACCCTGCACGTCAGTTGGCACGTGCAAGGCCAAGGTAGAAAAGCAACAAAGGCATACCATGCAGTGCGGCACAAGTGCACAAACCCACATCATGGCACAGGGGCAACAAGGCACAGTTTAACACATCACGGCAGCCTCACCAGGCGTCTTGGCATGTCCAACTGGTCATGTACGCCGCCCTAGTGCTCCATGCCCCATGCTCCATCGGCATGTCCTCATAGCTAGGTTGAGTTGTCAGTGGTGGCCATGGCGCCGCAACAGTCGCATGCTCTAAGGCGACTGTCCCCTCTGCATGAAATCCAAATTGAGCATGTGTTTTGCAGAGTTGGCAAGACAGCGAGCTAGGTGCACAGGCAAGCAGGATGCACAGCCAGAAAACGCAGCTTAGGTGGTAATGAACCACAAACATTGCATAGCAAAACAAGCTGGTTACACAGCCAAGAAATGTCTGCAAGCAGCACTCAGCAACACATAACCCTCACCTGTGTATGCAGCAAACAGTCCCTTGATCCAGTCCTTGCCTTACACATGGCTCATCATACTCCAACTTGGCAACCATCAGCACCTGCATGCACAATGTGCAGCATGCACTGCATGCTTGTCAGCAGGGAACCCTCCCCTCTTCGGAGCTTGCACAGCGCTCCCTGATCCGCCACGCCTTTTTTTTGTGCCCGCGTGCTGAGCATATTGGAACAGTTGACCGGAGGTTGTAGCGGCATGGTGTTATGCAAGTTCAGAAAAGGTGACCTTGAACCTGTCAAACCCATTGGACCTGTCAAACCCATATGACCCCATGGTATATGAACTGAGAGTTGCTCGCCAGTAGCAAGAAGGAGCTGACGCTCAAGCAGGTCACGCCTGCTCAACTCTCCTACTTACATTTAGCTAGCTGGGCCTGCCCGTGCCCCGCTACAAGTGATCAATTCACATGCGTCTTCTTCCGCATGTTCTCTGCGCGATTGAATGCGGGTGTGTTTACTGCGATATTGCCATCGGTAGCTTGGGCATTTGTTCCAAAGTGTACTATCTAGCTAGCACAAACGTCGTCGCACAATTAATGGCCTCCCTGTCCGGGAATGTGGCCAGCCTTCCACAGATGGAATACGACGGTACCAATAGTTGAGCTTCATTTGCACACATGCAACAGCAACAGCAGCAGACTTCAAGGCCGGAGATGTTATCAACAGGCAGTGGCGTGGCGGTGCAGCCACAGTGCCATGAGGACGCCCCAGCAGGAGATCGCTTGCGAGTCGCCCCGGCTGGCCCAGATCATGGGCCTCATGACTTGGGTCGCCTCTTATTGAAGGCTTGCACAAGATGGTGAGGGCTGGCTACAGTATTTGGGGGCGTGCACGTCGTGGCGCCACGATGTATGGCTGAGGTACTTGGTCCCTGGGTCCCCCCCCCTCCTCCCATGCCCTAGGACGCTTCTGCATTGCATGCAGGCTGGCAGGCTCGGAGATATGCCATATTATCAGCAGGGCCGCAGCAGGTGAGATGCCAGTCAGCTATCTCCTCCCGGCGACGCCCCCACAAGGTGAGGCGAAACCAACATGAGTTCTGTGTCGCAGCCCTGCAACGGTGCTGCACCTGCATGTATGCGTGTTCATGACTGAGTATGCATGAGATCAGACCTCGGGATTCTGCGAATTCGCACGGAAAAACTCATGGTAAAGACTCTTGCTCCCACCGTACAGACTGTAATCGCGGCCTCTTAGCAGCGCAGCTGAGGATACACAGCGCGCAGACTTCGCCAACATGCTCGACCAGCACCTTGATTGCATGCAAACAGTACTGCGAGCAGCAGATTCAACTGCCTTGCGTGGCAGGTCTGCAACCAGGGGGCGCAAAGACATGCTTCATGCATGCTGAAACACGCACTCTGCAATACCCAACAACTGTATGCTTGCATGCACGTGTCATGCACATGTCTGATGTGCCATGTTGTGCACCATCCATGATAGCTGCTTCAACTTGGACACTTGTGACTCCTTGTGACTTGCCCTGCATGTGCACCTTGGAGTCAACAGGCGGCGAGGTGTGTATGCGTGTTCAGTGTGCTTGCTTCGATTGGCTTCTGTTCTGCTGCAAATACACATACATCATGATGTCCATTGCAATGGCGGCAGTTGCCCTGCGCAACGCCCGACAGAAGACAGCCCCTATGTCTCTAAAGCTTCTGCTGCAACCTCACGTTTGCCTGCTGTACATGTGTGTGGCAGGTGTTTGTGTACAGCCGGGCGGTCACCAAACACTTCCGCAAGGACGGCATCTCTTGGAGCACACGGCCTGGCAGCCGGCAGCTGCGTGAGAGCCACGAGCGGCTGCAGGTGCCCCAGGTGCCAGGCACTGTGCTGAGCGTCTACTACTGCGCCAGCGCGGACGGCCGCATGCAGCGCCGTTGCTACTGGCGTGTGCGAGAGGCCGAAATGAAGGCAGCTGCAGATCGGGCAGCCGTGCTCACAGCTGCCGCCACATCAGCTGCCGCCAGCGATGCCCCAGCAATGGAGGGTGCTGCAGATGAAGGTGATCCAAGTACCTCTGCATCCACATCTGTGGTGGCCGCCACCACAAGTGATGCTGCAGCTGACGATGCTGCCAAGGCTGGCCCTTCTTTGGCTAGCGGTGCGTCCCCAGCGGCAACGCTGCAGCTATCCTCGTCACCAGTGCCAGCGGTTGGCTCCGCCTTGCCTACACCTGCGCTCAGCGCTGGCATGCGTGCACCGGGTGACATCCACGACATGTACGACATGGTTGTGGTGAGTGGCACTGCAAGTGCTGATTCTTTCTTTTCGCTGCAAGCCCAAGCTATCGTGCCGCTCGCTCTGCCGCTGTCCAGTTCTCACGGGTACATCTTTCTGGGATCGAAGCATACATCTGCTTTCCTAAGGACCTGCACCTGTCGCTGTACCTCCACCAGGTGCACTACTTGCGCAGCGAGGATGCTGCTGCGGCTGCTGCGGAGAATTCCAGCCGCCGAATGGCACGTGTGCTGCAGGAGCAGCTGGCAGCTGGCGCTGACCCAAGTACCCTTGTTGCTGGGCTGCCTCCATCACTGCAGCAGCTGCAGGCCCAGGTGCAGGCCCTGTCCCTGGCTGGTCCTGCGCTAGGAGCAGGTGGCACAGGCCTGGGTGTCTCAGTCATGGGGCTGGGGCCTCGTGCTAGTGGCTCTGGGCAGCAACGCCTGGGGTATGTGATGGATCGCATGCAGGCCAGCCCTGGCCTCCCGCTCGCGTCAGGCCTCATGCCGCATGCGATGGCTGCACCGCAGCCCGGGATGCAGCAGCTCATGCAGGCAGGCGGCACTGCACGATCAGCTGCAACGCCACTCGGCAACAGTGCAACAACATACAACACGCCCACGTTTGAAGGTGGATTGACGCCTGGCATGGGGCAGCACCAGCAACTGCAGCTGTTGCTGCACCAGATGCAAGCGCAGCAGCAGCAGCGACCACTCGGAGCTCAGATCCCCTCGCACCCAGATGCGGGCGGATCCAGGGGCTACACATTCGCTGGGCCCCTTATGAGCCCGCCCCTCCTGCCACAGCATGCACCATCGATGCAGCCTACCCCTGTACCGCGGTTGGTTCAGGTTTATCAGTCTCACGCTGGCTTCCCCGGAAACGTGCCGGTACCTGCGCATGCGCAGCAGGCGGGCGGGGCGCAAGGCCCAGTGCAACGTGGGCCGCAGAGCTCTGCACTGCCTGCGCAGATGCAGGGATTGGAGCTGCAGGGAACGAACCGGCTGGGGCAGACTTCAGTGGCAGGGCAGGCGCCAGCAGGCTTGCGGGGTGGCACAGTGCAGGAGCTGCTCGCCCCCCCAGAAAGCCTCGCTACCCTCCTGAGCCAGCTGCGCCAGGAGCAGGTGCGGCGGGACGTGCTCCTTGACCAGCAACAGCTGTCACACTTGCAGCTGCAGAGTGCAGCGCACGAGCATCAGATCGCGCGGCTGCAGACGCAGCTGCTGGCACAGGCCAATGCGCAGCATGGCTACGGGCTGGTGGATGTGCGCTCCCTTGCACCTGGTACTGACGCAGGGTGGATGCAGCAGGGTGGCAGCATGCTGCACACATCTCAGCCCACCTCCCTGTCTACAGTCTCTCTGCAGAGTTTGGCTGATTCAGTCACTTCAGCGCCCTCAGGCTACAACCTAGGGGCTGGGTCCCAGTGGGCAACGATGGTCAACCCAGCGGCAGGATCTGCAGACCAGGCCGTGCTGACCGGTGGCCCCGGCATACCACGCAGTGTGATCATGTCGTCTGGCGATGAGTTGGCTTCGCCGCCTATGTTGCAGGCACCAGCGCATCGCCCGCAGCAGAACCAGCAGCAGCAAAGCCAGCAGCAGCAGCTGCTACAGGCCCAGCAGCAGCAGCTGCACTCGCAGCAGCTGCAAATTCAGCAGCAGATCCAGCAGCTGCAGCATGTGCAGGCACAGGCTGCCGGATTGAGTCCCAACACGCGCATGATGTGGCAGCCCCGGCCTGGAGATGGAAGCTCTGCTTTTCCATCGTCTGCAGCGTCCATGGGGCCCAGTGCCCTGTTGTCGTTGCCTGCGCATGGGCGGGCTATGCCACCGACCACAGCTGAGACAGCTGAAATGCTGGCGGCAAACCTTGGGGAGATGCAGCACCAGCAGCACCAAATGGAGCAGCTGCAAGGCATGCTGCTGGATGCGTCACAGATGGGCAGGTGGGCTCCTGCTCCTAATGCAAACAGCACTTAATTGATGTGCGAACCACTAGCACGGGGCCCGGACCCGTGCTGCTTTACACGGTTATGGTTTCATAACTATGAGCTGGCTATGGTTCATAACTATGAGCCCGAGGCGGGCACGTGCCTCGCAAAAGGACGGAGCAGATGTGTTTTAGCGCGTTTGTGTGCTTGTGGAAGGGCAATGAGTCTGCGCGTGAGAGGAAGCAGCGCCTTAGTCATTTGGAAGGTGGAATGCAGTGGGTCTGTACGTGTGTGGGTGGTTTGGTGTCGAGTGGGGTGGGGTGGGGTGGAGGGTGCAGGGGTGGGGGATGCTGAATGTCTCCTGCCTGGCACAGATGGAAAGGATTGGGCGTGCTATGCTGCACGGCCTTGATGAATACTCAGGTACTCAGGTGTATGTCCTCGTCTGATGTGCACGCAAGCTGAAGTTCAGGATAAGAAGCTTGCGTGGCAGATCCAGATCAAATGTCTTTGAGGTGCGTACGATGTGCTCGCATGCAATAGGTTGTGACATGCGTAGCAGTAGCAATTGACAAGGGCTGGATGACTGCCGTGGAGGGCAAGGGAAATATGGAAATGATGTCATTATGGAGCTCACCAGCGCCATCATTAGATACGATGATGCCTTGTTGAGTTTCCTTTGCTCCATAACAATGCCTATGCAATTGGGAAGGCGAGCAATGATGGGGATTTGGCAATGGTCCCTGGTGATGGTGATTCTAGACTGGTGGAAACAATGTAGCATGAGGGAAGCACATCCGGCAGTGGATTGCATCATGTCAAATTTCAGATGCGAGGAGAATGCCTTCAACTGGGAAATGATAAGCACATCATGAGCATCATGAGGCTCTAAGGCAGTGGGTGCTGGTGGGGCCCGCGCGCGCAGGCAACCCTGCTTCAATGCACGCCGTACAGGCGTAATTTTTCTGTTTCTTAATGCAGTGAGGTGTGGAATGCAGTGAGGTGTGGTAAGGGATTGAGGAGGGGTAATTTATGGTCCAGGCCTGTCAATCAGGGGTGCAGCAGGCTGGGGAAGCCGTTGTGAGGCAGGCTATTGGCTCTGCTGTTCGCACACGGCAGGGTTTGCATGCTGCAAGGATCTTTGCATGCTGCAAGGACATCATCGGGATTTGGTTGGTGCTGTGAGTTCATGCGTTTACCTTCAAGCTGGCATGCTGCAATGGCACTACTCAGCAGGCTGCGATGTGGTGCTGGTTCACAAGTGACGTGCAGCAGTACAAGAAGTACGATTGCTTGTTCTGTTTAGTTGGGTTGCCACTTGCCAGGAAAACCACACTTCAGCAAACCTTTCAAGCAATGGTGCACACTTGTGGTGTGACCATGGGCGGTTGAATGTGGTACGGTAGGTTTTGGCACACAATCTCACACAGATTAGCGTTGTTGCACGGGGCCGGATGAAATGCGCACTCAGCAGCTCATGTCACTCTTGAACGTTGAAAGTTGCAAGGGAAATATGTGGACGCACAGCACGCGACTGCAATCCAAGCAAGATTTGGTGCAAGGCAGATGCATATGGGGACTCAATCTTGCTTTGCATGATCCTCACTGTCTGCGGTTATGGTCATGGCGGTCAAACCTATGGCATGTCCCTACATTGCACCTCATGCTCAGCTGATATGATTGTACCTGAAGTCAGCAACATCACACAAGGGGTGCACCAGATGACGATCCTTGTAGATAGAGTGGGGTGGTGATCTCCCCTGAAGATGGCTGCCGCCGCACCATGTCCCCCAGCCCCTGCCAGTGCCTTGCCGGCACACTGCCCAGGCGTGCCACTGCAGCAATCCTCCATGCCTGAGCCCCGCAACACAGAGAGCACGCCATCTGAGACCATCGGGTCATCCGTCATCTGATCCGGACCCCATGCCGACTGCCTCGCCGCCGCCAGCACCGCCGCCTGTGGCGAGCTTCTGACGCGTGCACTCCCGCTGCTCAAAGCTCTCCACCGCTGACTGGTTGTGCAGCTTCTTTGCACCCAGGATCACAGGCTTTTGTACTGCTGTGATGCTGTGCGCGGCTTGATGGTCTGCAGGGTACGTGGTGTGGTGAAGTGATTGTGTATGAGTTGGACCATTTGGTCCATTTCTATACCAGCTGGACCGGCAGGGTTGTTTAGTAGGGTGCCTGTACAATTCATAAGACGCGTTGCCAGTCCATCTGGCAGGGCGTGCCAGCGGCACAGGAATGCTGTTGAGGCTCCCGACACCACATGTTGTACCTGCTTGCGTGCATGCGCATGCACACCTGCACACCCACAACACCCACACAACAGTTAATGCACACATCTGAGAGGTCAACCTCACCTGCTGCAAAACGTCTTCTGTACAGAGTTCCTTGGGAACGCTCTTGGCAAACGTCAGGAAGATATGGAGCGAGATTCCACACTCCAAGACGCTGGTGGTGCGCCCTGCCAGTGCACCGCCCACACCCTGTCCCCACCTCCTGCTTGATGCCAGTGCCTGCTGTGGCTGTGTCCTGAGCACCAGCTGAGTTGCTGGCAGCTGCAGAAGCAGCCCCCATTCAGCCCTTGCCAGCTGCGGCTGGCATATGAGCACTGCTGGGCTGCATGCTACGCACGGGTGGTGGCCAGCCTGTGCATGGCTTGTGACAACATGCACGGGCTTAGCTTACATGTGCAAGTGTACACGGACAGAGTAGCAGGCAGGGCTGACAGCTGCAAGTAAAGCTCAAAACCCACTACACGTGCGCAATGCATAAATGGCGCCATGTAAACATTGTGACTTTTAAGGTTTTTTAGCATGACTTCACATGCACCTTTTGCCTGGCCCTTGGCTGCCGCAACACTCTGCATGCACCAGGCGCATGGCGTGTTTAGACAAACCCACCCGCCCAGCACCACGCAAGCATGTGCCAATGGCGCATGCAGACCATTACACGCACTTTTGAGCAGGGAATCACTGCGCCCTTTTTCTGTACTTTCGCTCATGATGCACAATCTGCCGTAACGAAGCCACACATCGGGATCTCAGATTATCTGGCCATAACGTTTGGTCAATTTCTGCAGTGCTGATCAGCCCTCTTGAAGTGCCTATGTGCATACACTTCACACACCCCTGTGAGACCAGAGACGTTTGCCACGGCATTGTTGCATGCAGACCGCGTTTGTGATAATCAATATCCAAACCATGGCGCTGGAACAGCTCGAAGTCAACCCAACAACCAACCCCCATGGCTGGGCTGAGTAATGAAAATGCGTCTGGAACTGCATGTTAGAAGTACGACATCAAGCGTTGATGAACAACTCCCATCGCACATGTCGACACTGGTACAGCAATAGCACTCCAAAAGCATCTGGAAGCCTCCAGCTGCTCTAGATAACGGCATCAGAACATTCACAAGCAAAAGGAGGGCATGGTGAGGGACATGGGTGCATGCAAGCCCACTTGCTAGGACATGTGTGCGTTCGTGCTGCATGTGGCTCGGCGCAGCAGCTGCGCTGGAAACTCTGTCCATGCGTGCATGGTCACTGTCGGGACACACGCGCGCACACACACAGACAGGCTCGCTTCCCATACACTTAAACACTTGCAGGCCAGCAGGGAGGCGGCTGCGCCCGACGTCAAAGCCATGGCCCAGGGCTTTGAGCGTCAGATCCGGGACATGAAGGCCCTGCTGAAGCGCGAAAGGAACTGAATGCGGCACTGCGCATGCACTGCAACCTGCACATGAAGAACTTCAAGGAGGCCCAAGAGCAGCTCCATAACAGCACAGGGGAGGTCAAGTCACTCAAGGCTCAACTGGAGGCTGCCCAACAGCTGGAGGTCAAGGTGGCCAAGGGGCAGCAGCTTGAACTGATGAAGAAGAAGAAGGAGCAGGAGGTTATGACCCTTGAAAGAGAGAAGGTCAGGAAGATGGTGGACGAGGCACATGCAAAAACGACTCAGGCGCTAAATGAGCTGCAGCAGACAAAGGAGCAACTGGCCACGGTGAGTGCCTAGTTGACAGTTGGTTGGGGCCCGTGCTTCCATATGGAAATGGTGCATCCATTGCTGGGAGCTCAGTCACTACTGAGCAAACTCCTTGCAATGCCCCCCACCCATGACACCATGTCACGATATCAGTGACGGGTGGGGCATGTGGATGTGTAGGTCAACCTGCACGTTCCATAGTGTACCTGTGGTGCATGTACCATTGCTGCCCCACCACTCACAGCTGCTGCCACTGAAGGCTCAAAGCGACGGCTGCATGATATCCTGCTATGCTGTATGGGATTTGTTCATATCAATAGATGTGGCAGTCAGCAACAGTACTCCGGGTGGGACGCTGTCGCAACACCACACCACAGGCTGAGTCGGAGCGTGCAAGGCTGGCCAAGGAGGTGGCGGCAGGGCTGAAGGAGGTGGAGCGTGCACGCGCCAGCGCAGCAGCCACACAGGTAGGCACGTGCATGGATCGAGCAAATGGTGCTGTCCATCCATGCCCTAAACTGGATGCACTACTGCACGGCGTTCAGCAGATAACCTGTTTGCTGTAACCAATTCAGTATCAACCGTCTCCAGTCATAGAGACGGATAAATTGTGCTTACATGAAGTGTGCTTGCATGAAGTGTACTTACTCGTCACAGATATCATGACGTGCTGTGCATGCAGGATCTCCATGCGGAGGTCAAGCGCCTGTCCAAGGAGCTGATGCAAGAACAGATGAGGGTGGCCCAGCTGGGCATGCAGCTGCGGAGCCGAGCAGGTAGCCCGGTCCCAGGCGAGGCAGGACCCAGCACACGGCTCGTGGCACGGTTGGCGGGCGGCGGGCATGGGGGGAGCGCTGGCACAGCAGATGGAGGCCTGCCAATGTCCCACTCCGTGGCGTCCCTGCACAGCAACCGCAACGGCATGCCAGCGGCAGCCCGCCAGGCCGGAAGGGCATCCCTGTGCCTCCTGCATCCGCTGCAGCCCCAGCGCAGCGCAGTCGTGGGGGCCGGCAACGGCAAGCAAGCTGCAGGTGGGGTGCGGGATGGCGGGTCGAGCTCTGGACCCTCCCCTGCACCTGGCGCGCGTCCACTTGGAGCAGAGCAGGATCAGGGCAAGCAGGAGGCAGAGGAAGCAGACGCTTACGAGGACGACTTTGAGGCAGGGGCAGCAGACGAGGCAGGAACGGGGCCAGGCGCTGATGGTGGCAGGGACAGGCACAGCAAGGCTCCTCAAGACGCCCCAGCAGAATGGAAAGGAGCTGTCGGCGGCATGGCGGACAGCAACGGAGGGGTGCTCGCACAGCACAGCAGCCATGGAGGGCTCCAAGTACAGGCCACGCCAGCAGCACCCGGCCCAGACAGCAGTGACCCTGTGGCACAAGCTGAGGAACTGTTGCATGAGCTCAAGGCAATCCTCGGGCAGCCCGTCACACCAAAGGTAAGCAGCAATAGGGTCTGCTCAGCGACGCATGGCGATGTCAGTACAGTTCTGTACGCTGCGAGGATTGGCGTGTACCTGCGTGTGCACTCCGCGCAACCCCAGCCTTCCAAAACCAGTCTACCACGTAACAGTGCATCACCCAGCTGCCGATGCTGCTGCGATTCAAGCACGCAGGCCCTGCAGGCCCAGACCGACTTCTTCAAGCGTGTGAAGCAGGAGACACAGCACAGCCTTGCACGTGTGGTCGAGTACCACCAGGTGGGACCCCTGCTCAGGGATCAGGGCTGCCCAGGTTGTGGGCATGCAGGCGTGGCGCTTGCACGCACATTTTTGCTGTGACTCACAGTGTGAGGGCGGGTCTAATCAGCCGTGCCAGGCATGCATGACCGGGCTGGGGGATGCCGGGGGATGCTGTGCCCGGCCATGCATGTGCTAGTATGCTGTCAGGCGCATGTGGTTCGGCGCAGACGTGTACCTGGCTGCCTGCGCGTACTCTTTCATCGCGGCCTTGCGCGCTGCATTAAGGAATCGCAGCACCTCGTCTTACAGGAAACGCTGTAACAAGTCAAGTTGCGCGCTGCCGCTGCTGCAGGGTCAAGTGGACGCGTACCAGGCAGCTGTTGGCCGCTTGCTGAGGCGTCTTGAGGGGGCGCGCAAGGCCGCGATGAAAGGGTACGTGGCTGGACTGCAGATGCAGATGCAGCTGCGGCCCCTGCTGCCCTGCCTGGTACTGCTGAGACTGTGGCTTTGGGAGACGCCGCTGTGCAGGGAGGGGCCTTGATGCACCTGTCTGAGCGCTATGCCGCGCGCTTGTTCACCCCGCACAAGCGGTATTGTTTCACCACCAGCTACATAGATCTGCTTGGGTTTCTGCCCGTTCATACCATCCAATGCTATTGTCTGTATTACGCATGTAGTTGAGTGCCTGGCAGGTGGTGAACGAAAGGCTTATTGGCTTTTGGTTTGACACATGGCGAGTGGTGAATGGTTTTGTGTTTGGCATGTGGTTTTGCGTGTGGCAGGTGGACCGAGCAGCAGAAGCAGGCGCGGCTGGCCCGGCTGGCGGAGGTGCGGGCGCAGGAGCAGCAGCAGGAGGCGGAACGGCAGCGGCAGCAGGCGGCGCAGCAGCAGTCAAAGCAAGACTTCCAGCAGAAGTACTGCGGGTGAGGAAAGTACTGATCAGCCTACTGATGGCATCCCTTTAGGTATCTATGTAGAACGATATCATGGGCAGCAGCAAGGGTAAGGGCTAGTCAGCCAGTTGTGGAAGTGCATCGAGGTTACACACATTGGACGATGCTGCTGATGCACATAGTGGGAAAGCACCATGTCCAGACTCGATGCACGTGTGCAGGCAAAGCCATCATCCGCACTACTGTTTACACCTTGCCCATGATCAGAAGAACCGCTGTAGCTGCATGGCAGAGAAGCACTTGCTCACTGCACGGGACTGCTTGCTGCCTACAATACTACTGCACTGCAACTGAGAGGCGGCCTGTAAAGTCTGGTTCAGTCTACTGTCGACTCAAGGTCTTTCAATGCCAGTAATGCACGAGCGAAAGCTGCTCACACTACCACCACAAGCAGTGCCAGGCTAACCAGAACAGGCAGACCTAGTGTCGATACACACAGGGCCATGAGAACGTGCAGCTCAGCACCCTGCACCCCTGGCAGGGCTGCCCCGAGCTGGCGGTCAGCCACGACTGGCTGTAGCTGCTGCACAGCTTCTGGGCGGCTGCTGCTGCTGCTGCTGCTGGGTGCTTGAAGCTGGGAGGTGGAGGTAGAAAGGCTGGCCTTGGACGAGCTTGGCATGGGCTGCTGTTCCTGCTGCTGCTGTTGCTGCTGCTGCTGCAGGAGTGACGTGCACTCATATGGGCCTCCGCCGAGGCAGCGGTCCGTGACACGGAGTACATATGGTGCTGCGTGCACCAGAGAGGCATAGACCCCAGTTGCTGGAACGTTAGGTGTCAGAAGCTTGCTTGATGGTATGCTGCAGCTGGGGCATGGGAGCTGACAGGTTGAACAAGGATGAGCGTAGCATGATCAGAATGGTCAGACATTGATAAAATGCACCCGCCCAACTGCACCAACCGATAGTGGGGTCCGTACAAAACATCCGTTGCGCCTGGGTCATGCAGCTGGCTGGGATCTGCATGGCACCAACAACATGTCCTCATTGGCACCATCACCATCGGTCATCTCTGCATTAACTGCCGTATGACCAAGGTGTAGGCACACAAGACACACCTAATAAATAATAACACCGCGTTTCACAGATTCATCTGCTTGCCGGAGCCCACAAGACACACCTGAGTCAATGCAAACGCCATCACACAGCACCAGCACGGTGTGATCACCTCTAACGCACCGAGTGCATAGCTTTGTCACACGCAGGTGAGCAGCAGCCGTTCTTCCATGGGAGCTCCGCGGTGCAGGGGCTGGTGATGGTGGGTACATACTGGAGGCAGGGCTCTGGCAGCTGAGGGCACAATGAGGCGTGCAGGCGCAAGATGCAGTCACAGCAGTCTAGGGCTCAGACCCGGCCGCTGGGACATGAAAAGCAGTCAGAGTGGGTGGGGGTGGGGAGCAAGGGATCATACCAGCAGGGCAAGCAGCAGGGGAGGCAGGGCAGGCAGCAAAGCAGACCGGGCAGCTGGGAGAGCAGGAGAGCATGGCAGCAGGGCCTGACCTGCGTAAATACACTCAGAGCACGTGTCGCCACCAGAACATGGTTGTACCCGGGCCACCGCTCCTGCGGCACGTTGCATGGGCCATCCGCGGCGGGTAAGGTGCTGCTGCCATTCATCTGCCCGACATCAGACTCTGGCACCGTGTCATTCCCAGTGGTGGCGCTGCTGTTGGGCATGTGCTGAAAGTACAGTGCCTGGAGCTCGGTTGTGAGGGGGCATGTGATATGGATACTTTCTTGGCCAGTGGGCGTGGCTAAAGCAGGCAGGCAGCGTTCAAGGGTGCCCGCCCTGCAAACACAGGTTCAGGTGATGATGGGTGACAAGAAGTGGTATGTCGTACGGGAGGTCGAAACAAAGAGCAAGGCACAGTATGCCATCGATGAACATGCAGCGCATTGATGATAAAAAGCGACAGCACTGATGCGGCGCCGTGGCTGTACTGCTGTACTGCTGTGCATCCCAAGACAGGGTCGCGAATGAATCCTCACACGGCGGCCGCGAAGCTGGCGTTGGCTTTGCTACTGCAGATGAAGTTCCAGACCTCAATGACGCAGTCCGGCCTGACGGCCTGTACATCACATGTGAGGCAGTACAGTCTGTTATCTGTATGGTGGTGCAACAGACAAGCAGTACACTCGCAGCCACCCCTTCCTGTAGGCCTGAGCAGTATGCAATATATATGGCCATGGGTGCGGCTCTTTATTCCAAGAGCAGTGGCTGATTAAGGCCCAGCATCTGAGTGTCTGGCTGCATGCGATCACCCAAATTATGAGCCTAGATCTAGTTCCGTGCTGAAGCCAGCATGCTGCATGCCATGCAGCCAGCAAGGGACACATCGACATGCGGCAAGCAAAGACAAAAAGGGTTCAAAGAATTTTTCGAAGTGGGTTCACTGCGCACCAGGCCAAAGCCATCTTTGCAGCTTTTGCTGCAGCAGCCCTGAGCCAGGGACATGTCCGGCATGCACACAGCCAGCTGCGTGGCAAAGATCGAGTAGCAGCCTGCAGTGCAACAATGCCAAGGTACCTTTTTGAGTCTGGGTCAGCCCAGCACGCACAGATGAGGTATGACCAAGCTACAAGAGGATACAGGTCAAGCCAGTCACTGTGCTGTATGATGATTATGATCCACTGCCTTACATGCGGGCACCAACCATCAATGGGCCATGATGGGCGTGCCAAGCGCAGCCCACTTAAGCCAAGACAGGTAGAGCGCCGGCAGGCAGCACGGTCCCTTACCCTTACCTGGTGAGATGATAGAGCCCAGCTCATTGACTGCCAGGTAGATGTCCACGACTGCATGCAAAGCATGTCATGTTAGCTGTTGTCAGAATGCGGGTATGCGGGTACAGTGTGGGTACAGTGTCGTACTCAGATGAGTGAGATGAAGGAACTGGCAGGAAGGCAGGGGCATGCTCAGGGGCCGGGCTGGTAAAGCCATGTCTGTGACTGGGTAGGGTAGATAGCAAGTAGGCTGTGTGAAAGCTAGCCCCTGTCACGCCTGTGCTGTCTGGGACGCAGGAGGACTAATGGCATGCTTTGTGCACGCATGCCATGCATGCCAAATCGAAATGGTCCATGACACATGCCGCCCCATCACTCCACCTGAAAAGTTGGCACGAGGGACAGAGGGCAGAGGGCAACCAGGCTGGTACAGAGCCCCGCCAGCCCCTGGCCCTGCCTGCTGGGAAATCAGTTGTGCTGCAGCTGGCCCCAACAGCACCAGCAGTAGCGGACTCAGATGCATCACTGGCATTATTATTGGCGATACAGGTGTGCTGCTGCCTACCACTGCTTCGCTGCATTCTTCTTGTAAACCTGAAGATAAGGATATGTGCAGTGTGACCCCATGAATGTCGGTGACAGTTATGGGGCCGAGCCCGCTGTCATCCATACACTCTCTTCCAACTGCACTATGTGCTGAGGCAGTCACTGCAGAGCCCCACCTGTTGCCCTTTCAGCGCTCTTAAGTGTCTTCCAGTTCGCACCAGGTGCAGCAACTGAACTTGCCCAGCTCCCGCCTGGGCTGGTGCCTTGACTCACATGCAGCAGTTCCCGCAGTCAACTCTTCCCATATGTTACAGCCGTTCTTATAGCCAGTCAGCTTGCAGGATGGCTTGGTCCATCTGGATGTTGTGTAAGGAGCGGTGTTTGCCATGCTAACACTCCCATGCATGCCAAGTCTCTGGCTCTCACTCAGGGGCCTGAGAGCAGCTCTTCAAAGCCAGTCACCACGCAGGATGGCCTGGACCATCACATCCTTCAGTCCAGCGTACCCCAGCACACTGTACAGGCTCTCGATGTCTGCCTTGTAGCCTGTGCGCTCCATGATTTCCAGCTCCTCCAGCCATGCCCCAAAAGCACCTGGGTCAGACGATGCCCCTTCCCCGCCCTGCTCCTCCTCCTCCCCCTCCTCACTGTCTGCATTCTGGCTGCCTCCCTCAGACCCAGCACCCTGGTGACGCTGTCCTGACGGGGAAGGGGCCTGGGTTTCCTCCCCTTCCCATACCTCCCCTGCCCCTGTGCCTGCCCCGAGCTGGGTGCCGCCCAGCGAGCCCTGGCGCTGCATGCGTGGCCGTGCCCTCCCCCGCCTGTTGCCCTGAGGCCCGTGCTGGCTGCCACTGCGATCTGCTGCAGTGCCTGGGGCACCCCCACCAGCTGTGCGCAGGGTTTGCCGCAGGCCCGGCAGCAGCAGACGGTCTCGCCTGGTCAGGTGCTGCATGCAGTACGAGGGTGGGCATGAGACCATTAGAACCGGCATAGCCAAAGCCAACTTGAGCATTCCGACCTGCAAAATCCTGCAACAAGACGTGGCCACATGCTTGCACACGAGCCTGCAGAACCACCTCCTTCCAACAGCCAGTCAAACCCCCCCCTGTCGAATCCCGTGAAATCCCTCGGTTTAACCGTCACTGTGACCCACCTGCATGAATGCCTCCTCCACATCCACCAGCCACTTGCTGCGTAGCCCCAGCCAGCGCAGCCCAGGCAGTGCATATTCCCCACTCTCAAGGCCCATGCGGTGGCTACCAAACTTGTAGGTGCTAAGGATAACCACTCCTACATTGAAGGGCGGTACAAAACACAGATGTGAAGAGTGCAGGGCCGCAATGCAGGCGAGGGGTAGGGGCTGGTGGCAGTGAAGGACAGCTGGAGTGGTCAAGGGTACATGGAAACGTGATGGCCGCATCCATGCATTGTCTTCCCATAAATGACACAGCACAGGACAGTGACAGAGCAGATGCAGTGGGTCCAGCTGGCCAGGCCACACCAGATGGGTTGTAGTCAACCATGCCCAGGACGGTAAGGGCAGGGAAATGGGCCTGCAGGGAAGATGGCATGCACTTGAGCTCAGTGAGGAAGCAGGGCTCAGGAGTCTTTACGCACTAGGCCCGCTCGCGGTTCACAGAACATTTCGCATGCGTTCGTCTCAAGCACTGGGCCCATGCATCTGTCCTGTGCGCACATGCAGGCAGGCACATCACGCACAAATATTGGTGACATACCAAGAGATGTGAGCAGAACGCACGTGTTGCCATGTCAGGCATGCCTTTGGCAGTGACAAGCACCAAGGGCAGTGCATCCCAGATGCGGTCCTGGGCCAGACGCTGGAGCAGGCCAGTTCAACAGGCAGAGTTGGCAGGCGCAGCAGTATCTCAGTATGTCTGCACACAGGGGCGAAAGACTGCTTGTGCAGAGGTGTGTGTGCCAGCTACCTCATGATTCAGCCTCCAGTACGCAAGCCTGATGAAGGAATCGACTGCCAGGATGCTCATGGACTTGTAGCTCCCTTTGACAAACACTGCAACACACCAGGTATACAAGCCTACGCTGGGCCTTCCAATTGTGCAGTCCCACACCTGAAACAAAGCATCCTTCTCCACCACTAACAGATACCTGCGGCAGAGGTGGTTGATCGACTGAGGAAGCAATTGAGGCACACTAACGCTTGAAATGCCATGCCGTGTTTGATGTTTGACTGGATTGAGAAAGGTGACATGGCATGGGCCCAAGCTTTGCGTGCAATGGTTGACCCCGTGCAGTCTAAGTATAGAGATGTCATAAGCTTCGCCCAGCTGGGCAGCAGCTGTTGCAAGCCAGGCCACCTCCCACCTTGCACTGCACTGGAATGACACACCAGCCAGCGCCGTCACGTCCCCAGGGATTGCTTTGCCGCCAAGGCCTGCAGCCAAGAATCACACCATTGCCAAGGCCATTGCTGTCATGGCTGCCATGGCTGTCATGGCTGTCATGGCTGTCATGGCCATGGCTGCTGCGCAAGCTTGCATTCTCAAGCCAGCATCACCTTCCCATGCACGCACCGCATGTGCCGCAGTCTACCCAGGGGCTCGTGGGCGCGTCTCGGACATACAGGCAGCCAGCCACAGAGCCCCGTGACGCACATGTGATACCTGCAGCACAGTTAAGCGCCACACGACAGCCTGTGAGACTCGGTTGAGATCCACATTTCAGAGGTCCCAGTTTCAAGCAAGGTAGATTGCGAGAAGTGTTCAAGCAAAGCAGAGAGGACAGCAACGTACCCAGGCTTGACCTCGGGACACGCAGCAGGGCCACCAGATCTTGTATTGCTCCATCAACTGCCGCTGGGGTGCTGAGCACAGGGGGCTGTAGCAGCTTGTAGTACAAGTCTCGCTGGCTGGTGCTACGGCCAGCACGCAGCAGCTCGTGCACTGCCTGGAGCACAATGAAGACGCGGGCGTAAGCAACCGATCCTGCGCCTTGGTTGGCCACTAGGCTGCGGCTGTGCATGCGGCTGCCAAGGGCCACGACATTGTTCTGTGCCAGCAGATCAGCTCCTGCCCTCTGGCTGACCTCGCCTGCAACCTGCACAGCATGCCGTAGCCATGTCAGTACGTCACCATGCGCATTGCGCCCATGCAGCTCCTCCATGCAAATGCAAGTGAAGGCGCAGGGACCAGAGTCAGACAGGTGGGGCAGCAGGCGCACCCAACACGCATGCATGGAAGATGGAACACATGGCCCTGGCACTTCATGCCATTGCCAGCAAGCATGGACGTTAGCTAACACCAGCGCGAGGACACGCCTGCTGGTAGGTGCGGTTGGCACGGCCACGAGACACAAACTGCAGCACAGGCAGCCTTCCCTCTCCCAGCTCCTGCACATGTGGAAGGAAGGGGCCAGCACACTGCTGCTGGCCTCTGCATCCAGCTGCCCCCAACAGCTAGTTGGCAAGCCCCCTTAGCAGTCTCCTCTTGCATGTTCTTAACAACTGCGCTGCCCTTAAGGATGGGGCTAAGAAAGCAGCTGTCAGTGCTCACCTTGATGTAGCCAGCTACAAACTCCTCAATGCGCCCTAAGACCTCCTCCCTGCTCAGCCCCACATCCACCACAGCTGCAGTACCAGCCCCTTCGTCCACTGGCCCTTCCTCCTCATCCCAGCCCTCATCACGTGCTTCCTGCTGCACCTCCTCTGCCTGCTGCAAATTCCAATCATCCTCTGCTGTGCCCTCTTCAAAGTCCTCCTCTGCGTCCGCCATGCCCTCCCCCTGCAGTGATCTGGTCTTGCAGTGATCTGGTTCTGAGCGCTGAGCAGTGGCTGGCCTGGTTCAAGCGTCAAGTACAGCTTGCAAGCGCTCTTGCCAGCATCTGGGGTGGTTCACAAGATGATGAAAAGTGAGAGTGTGATCTCCTGTACAGATGTTCATTGGATGAGAAGCTGATCTGATTCTTGTTCCTGGATTTTGGTGCCACACTTTGGAGGCATGCAAACTACGTAGGTGCTGTGAGGCCCCCCTGAACCCCCTGATCCCAGGTTGCGTTCTTGTACAACGGCCCTGAACCCCGTCACCCCACTACCACCACAAACCCAATCACTAGTTGATCTTATCACTATATGGTTCATACTGATCACATGCCTGCGTCCCGTAGCAGCACCCATTTATACACCCTCCGCTTCGTCATGCATGCCAGACCTGATCTACAAGCATGGTTGCACAGCTCTGCTCACACGCGCTTGATCTTCCTTCAAGAGCGCTTGAGCTTGGTTGCATCATACTCCTCAGCCAGCACAATGATCTTATCCTCTGGCTGCAGGGACAGGGGTGCCGCTGCATTGGGTGCCAGCTGGAAGGTGCCATCCGCACGGATGATGCTGAGCAGCAGGAGGCAGTACATGAACGGGTCATCGTACAACACTGGTCATGTGTGCGCGTACTCTGGTTTGCTTGATAGGCTTGTACGTCAAATGCGTGAAATGCACGAGTCTGGGCCACGTTGCCCAGCGCAGAATGCATCAGGCAACTTGGGAGGCCACCCTGCCGCTGGGGCACCCCACACATGACAGGAAAAACGAGGTGCACACAAGAGTGGATAAGAGCGGCACAAAACAGGAAACTGCACGATGCGCAACTGCGCATGGTGAGCTGCAGCTCTGGCAGGCCAGGAGGTGATGAGCAGCGCCTGTTTGCCTATGTCTATGAATGAATTCATCACGGCTTCAGCACGCACCCGATCGCAGTCTCCCCGAACGCCCGTACGCTCTCATTGACCTCGGCAAACGAGAGCTTCTCGCCCAGGGGCAGTGAGAAGACGGATGGGTTGCGGAAGTACAGCTCTGCGTGGGAAGTGCATGCGCGTGCAGCGGCTCACCCTCATAGTGAGTTGTGAGTGGTGCGGCGTGCGGAACGACGGTGTGCTAACAAGTGCTGTGGTGCTGAGGGACCGGCTGTCGTGTGCTGTCATGTGTTGAGGACACGACACCCGTGGCCACCCTCCACGCACCCACATATGAGCAAAGCGAGCCCACAAGAGCGCACACGTGCGGGCGTAGAATGCGTCTGTAGAATGTGAACTCAACATTTGCCCAGCGCACACACAGCACACGCAGCGCACACGTGTGCCTTGTGTGCATGTACCTGCACCCTCTGAGCACAGCAGCTGGTGCACGAGCCGCGCGTAGTGTGACTCGCACGCGCTCTGGGCCAGCACGCCGGCCACCACATCTTCTGCAATCAGCAGGTCGGGCCGTGACAGGATTGGCCGTGGCCCGCAGCCCCGCATCAGCGCCGACTCCTGCGCGCGTCAAAAGCGTGGTTGCGGTGTGATTGCGGTGTGATCGTTTGGGGTAGCTTGGATGGCCCAAATTTTCACATCTGCTTTTGCACTTGCACTGCTGCTGGTCAGGTGCCTGCGCGGAGGCAGCGGGATGGGGGGCATGTACGGCTGGAGACATGAGGGGCGGTGGCCATGGGACACCAGTGGAATATCTTTGAGCAGCGAGCAGGGAGTCAACGCAGTTCAGCACACAGCAACCTCCTGGGCAACCTCCCAAGCGAGCTTTAAAGTAATGATCAAGACAACCACAATACCGTATGTGTATTGCCTATTAAGCTCAACCTCATGCATCTATCAACAGCCGACAGACAGCCGAAGCCGCAGTGCGCATGTCACAACGCAAGGTGAAGAGCCCAAGGCTTAGGCTGCACCGCCCACTCGTTCCAACTGACAGCCCGTACAGGTGTACCGCTCATACAAACATGTACAACCGTACTGCCCACCTGCTTCAGCAGGTTGAGGTACGCCGTGATGGACGATTGGGTGGTTGACTTCCGGATGCGTGCCACGAAGTGGGGCGCGTCGGTGCGACCTGATGCGATCACTGCATCTTGCACCTGCGGGGGCGGGGCGGGGGCCCGAGGAATGGGAGATGGAGGGTTATTTATAGGGACCGACCATGTTATATAACGAATAACATATATAACTTATATAACGTTGATTAATGTTATAGAGTCCCAAGGGCCATATAACCTCGTTATTTTGGCACTAGGGATTGGCGAACCCCTGCCGCGGGTGCTGGGAAGGGGGTTGGGGTTGGGTGGGGTGAGGCGGGGGGGCAAGGGAAG